>BSBK01000757.1:0-15000 GCA_027943335.1 Chamaecyparis obtusa
ATGTATATATATATATATATCTATATATATCTATATATATATATATATATGTATATATATATATGTATATATATATATGTATATATATATATATATATATATATATATGTATATATATATATATATATCTATGTATATATATATATGTATCTATGAATATATATATATGTATCTATATATATATATATGTATCTATATATATATATATATGTATATATATATATATGTATATATATATGTGTGTATATATCTATATATGTATATATATCTATATATATATATATATATATCTATATAGATATATATACATATATATACACACACACACACACACACACATATATATATATACATAGATATATATATATATACATAGATATATATATATATATATACATAGATATATATATATATATATATATATATATATATCTATGTATATACATATATATATATACATACATATATATATATATATACATACATATATATATATATACATATATATATATACATATATATATATATACACACATATATATATACACACATATATACATAGATATATAGATATATACATATATATATATATATATATATACATAGATATATATATATATATACATAGATATATATATATATATACATATATATATATATACATATATATATATATACATATATATATATACATATATATATATATACATACATATATATACATATATATATATATATACATATATATATATATACATATATATATATCTATATATATACAGATATATATATATATATATATATATATATATATATATATATATATATATATATATATATGTATATATATATATATGTATATATATATATATATATGTATGATTACATATAATAAACATACACGAGTAAATCAGAATAATTATACCAAATTATGTAAATAATAATAAACTAACTATAACATAGTGATTTGACAAATTAATGACATCATATACAAGTCGATGAGGATTGATGTTGTAAGGAAGGAGGGTTGATAGTAATTACGTGGAGTCATGTCCACAAAAGGACATGACCCCGTGACATGAACTTTGTTCATATGGAGTCATATCCCTTCGTGGAAATGACTCCACATTATGATATAAATAACGTGAGAACGGGTCGATGAAGACATACATCAAATCAAAAAGTGTAAAGCATCCTCGATCGTTGACCATCATGAAGAATAAAATTTGTAATTTATTTTATATTTAAATTAATATTAAATTCACTAAAAAGTTGATATATATATATGTGTGTGTGTGTGTGTGTGTGTGTGTGTGTGTTTAGACAGAATTGTGAGATAGTTCATTCTGATCATAAAATTTAAAGGACTACTATGTACAAATCTGATCCAAAATTTAACATGGTATCATAGCGTGTTTAGAAAAAGATCACATCATATTTTTTTAAATAAAGTAATCTAACTGCCATATTTTTGGAAAATATTATATTTTTAAAAATGGTGAATGGAGTTAGACTTGAAGATAGACTTAAAGGAGCTTCAAACTTTGTAGCTTGGAAATCTCAAATGATTCTTATGTTAAAAGAACATGAGTTAAACACTATTCTAGAAAATGTAGACCCCAAATCTAGTGGAAAAGATGAAAAGATTCAATGGGAAAAGAACAACACCAAAGAAAAGAAATTAGTTGTAGACAGAGTGAAATATCACATAGTATCTATTATCATCAAATTAGACTCAACATATGCTATGTTCAAAGCCCTAGAAGACATGTTCAAGATCAACATCACTAGTAGGGTTATTTCTCTTAGAATCAACTTCACCACATGAAGAAGAAACAGAGAGAGACTATCACCTCATACTTTATGAGGATAACAAATTTGAGAAATCTACTCTCCACAATCGGTCATAATTTTGATAGTAAGGAATTAACTATGATTTCCCTAAATGGACTTCTTGTCTCATGGGAATCATTTATTCAAGGAGTTAGTTCTTGCTCCAAACTTCCTAAATTTGACCGGTTGAAGATAGACTGCATTCAAGAGGAGTCTAGATTAATGACTAGAGGGATCAGTATAAATTCTACCAATGAAGACATTCATATTCTAACCACAAAATCTCACAAAAAAAGGGAAGAAGACTAATGAAAAAAGGAAAAGGGGGAAGGACACAAGTGGAAAACATTCAATCAAGAAAAGGAGGGACCTTTCTTAAGTGCAATTCTATAGATGTGACACATATGATCATCTTGCAGTAAAGTGTCCTGATAAACCTAAGCTCCAAGCTTCCTTTGCTAATGTCAGTAAAAAAAATGTATGAATATATATTCAGAGAAACTTGTATTTTACTCTACCCTATCTAGTCAAGTTTCAAACAACCTAAACACCTGGGTGATAGACAGTGGGGCTTCCTGACACATAACAGGCTTCAGAGAACATCTAGATTCCATAGATGATAATTTTTATGAAGAAGTAACTATTGGAGATGATACAAACTATCCTATAAAGGGAATTGGGTCCTGCACCATCAACCCCAAAACATGCATCTTACTCCAACTCATTGGTGTACTACTTTTACCTGGAATCAAAAGAAATCTAGTCTTCATTTCAGCACTTGAAGACAAAGGGTATAAAATTACTTTCATGGAAGGGAAAGTACTAGCTTGGCCCAAGAACTCAAACATCAAGAATGCTCATACTATTGGAACAAGGAATGGATTCCTCTACAAGCTATGCACTTCTCCTTCTCAAGCCTTAATCCATGAGTCAACCAATGCAAGTGAAATTTGGCATAGGAGACTAGGACATTTTCATTTTTAGGGCTTATCCTATTTAGAGAAGATGGTAATAGGAATACCTAGGCTCAAACTTGGACATGAAGGAGCTTTCAAAGGTTGTGCATTAGGGAAGAACACAAAAATAATTTTTCACAATAGTGAAATAAAATCTAAAATTGTATTAGAACTTGTCCATTCTGATTTATGTGGACCTATGTTTGTTCCCTCCATAGGAGGATTTTTGTATTATATTATCTTTGTAGATGAATTCTCTAGGAAGACATGCATATACATTATAAAATGTAAAGAGTTTGAAGAAATTCTTATGAAGTTTAAACAATTTAAGGCTCTTATAGAAAACATATCAGGGAAGAGGATTAAAACACTAAGAACAGGCAATAGGAGGGAATGCACTTCACAAATCTTTCAATTTTTTTATAAAAATGCTGGGAGTAAGAGGGATTTCACTGACCCTCAACAAAATGGACTTGCAGAATGAATGGACATAATTATTTTTGAGGATGCAAAAGCCATGATGCATTATCAAAACCTAGAAACTTATCTTTGGGCTGAAGCTTCTAGTACTGTAGTATACATCCAAAATAGATGCCCACACACTCATCTAGAAAACAAAACCCTGAGGAAGCATTCACTGGAATTAAACCTAATGTAAGTCACCTGAGAATATTCGGCTATTCTATTTACATTCACTTCCATCTCAGAAAGAAGGTATTGACTATGAAGAACCATTTTCTCCTATTGCTAGGTATACCTCAGTCAGAGCTTTAATTGTTGTTGCTACATCTAAGAATGGAAAATTCATCAGATGGATGTAAAGAGTGCCTTCCTAAATGGAGTGATTGAAGAAGAAGTATACCTAGAGAAACCTAAAGGGTTTTTAGTACATGAGAAACAATCCCATGTCTACAAATTGAAGAAAGCACTATATGGTCTCAAACAAGCTCCCTGAGCTTGGTATGAAAGGATAGATCATTATCTATCAAAACTTAGTTTCCCCAAAAATGACACAGACCCAAATCTCTACTTCAAGGTAATAGATGAAGAAATATCAAGATTTTGATTCTTTATGGTGATGATTTATTAATCACAAGAGAATATCATCTCATCACTAAGTGAAAACAAGATCTAGAATCTAAACTTGACTTGACAGGTTTAGGAATTCTTCACTACTTATTAGGTTTAGAAGTACAAAAACATGCAATTGATATTATTCTAAATCAAGGGAAGTATACTATTAACATCCTGAAAAGATTCAGAATGATGGATTGCAAACCTATGTCTTCTCCAATGGAAATAAATATGCACAAGTTAAAAGAAGCATCTACTGACTCAAAACCTGTAGATCCTACTCTCCACATAGAACTAATTGGATCTCTATTGTACTTGCTGAGCACTAGACCAGATATTTGTTATGTAGTAAGCACACTTAGTCAGTTCATGTATGAACCAAAGCAATTACACTTAGTAGTAGCTAAACATATTTTAAGGTATCTCTGTGGCACAATCAAATATGGGTTACGATATAAAGATGTATATATTAACTTACATGGGTACACTGATTTAGATTGGATTGGAAATTGATGCAGGAGCATCCTGGGTGTAAGAGCAATCTTGCATCACCCAAAAATATTTCTATTTTTTTGAATTCAATAAGGGCTATCTTGTGCAGAGCTGCTATTTGTGGAAAGTTACTATTTTTGGTAATTTTTGTATGTGCTCAGAATGATCTGATTTCTTTCTTGGAGGTTCATTTTGGTCATATAAGTCTGCCAGTAAAGCTTCATTGCCAGATCAAGTGTATATTGGAAGATATTGAAGATTTTCGGTATTGGCAGCAGGGTACTGAAACTTTGAACTCAGTTTTGAAAGCTTTAGGGGCCCCGGATGAGGTCAAAAATTTGGGTGATGAGCACTTGCACTAGTCAAGCCTGTAGAGCACTTCGTGGCATTTTCGAAATGGGGTTATAATAGCCGATCGGGTCAACTGGTGATGACTTATGGTCTTCGAAAGTTGGGTCACCCGAAATGGCGAAAAATAATTTTCTTCAAAATTTATGTTCGGGTTTCAAAGGTTATCTTGAGCCAACTATGATGTAATAAAATGTAAAATAAAATAATTCTAAGTTTGGTCGGCCTTATTGGCTAAAATTCTGGAACCTTCCCAGGCGGTGGATAATTGCCTATATAAGGAAGGCTGTATTATTGTCTTAGGCAGTTCAGAATAGTTCTGGGTAGTAGATCTGGGTAATAGTTCGAGGCTTTGTCCTACAGAATATTGTAAGGGAATGCCCATGTGGCTTTGCATATTGTAATTCTGAAAGTTTGTAATTCCACATTTGTGGAGATAATAAGAAGCCAATTTTCTGTTCTTGCATATTGTTGTTGTTTCTCTATTTCTGTTATGTATTTGTGGTATTAAGGGGAGCACCCTTCATCAAGTGGTATCAGAGCAAGAGTTCTTGAGTGTGTAAACAGATCACCGACTGTGAGGCAGTTTGCACCAAGACCGTGGCTAGGGTTTCAGTGCGCATCACGAAAATGCCTCCATGACGAGAACGTGGCGGAAGAGTTGGTGCTGTCTGTGACACCTGAGGTTAGAGAGCTGCAGAGACAAGTGCGAGCATTGCAAAAAGAGATTCGCAGAGGAATGAATCTCAATGTCAGAGACGAAAGCGAGGATCAAGCCGAAGAAGAATATCAAGAAGGAGAAGCTGAAATTGTGAATAGGAGGAAGAAAGACTTTTTCGGGCCATTTCCATGATTGGGAAAAGACCTAAGATTGAGGTTCCTACATTTTCTGGAAATCTTAACCCAGAGGAATTGATTGACTGGATCAATGAATGTGAGGAATATTTTGAGTACGAGATGTTGACGATCCTGATAGGGTCAAATTTGCGAAGGCCAGATTGAAAGGTCATGCGAAGATCTGGTGGCAAGAAATTCAGTTGGAGCGAAATAGAAGAGGGAAAGATAAAATCACAAGATGGGATCAGATGGTGGATAAATTGAAGCGACAGTTCATTCCTGTTGATTATGAGCTTGACCTACTGAAGAAAATGCAGAGTTTGAAGCAAGCAGGAAGATCTGTTCAGGAGTATACAGAGGAGTTCTATCGACTTCTCATCAGAACAGGCCATGCAGAAGCTGATAAGGAGAAAGTTGCCCGATACCTTAATGGGTTAAGGCCAAGCATTCAGGAGGAGCTGAATCTGGTTCGAATGAAGAGTATTGAAGAGGCATACCAGTTTTCCCTAAAAGTAGAGGAAAAGCTGAACAAGAAGTTTGAGAGTAGACAAAACGGAAGAGGTCGCGGTGGACGATCTGGTGGACGGTCATACGGTGGCCGAAATGAAGATTCGAAAAAGAAGGATGAGGCCAGTAGCAGTCAGAATCAGCGAGGAAATAATTCCAATCGCTTCCAGGATCAGAATAATAGAGATCAGAGAGGAAGAGGAAGAGGACAAGGATCTGGAAGAGGTGGCTTCCGTGGAACATGTTTTCACTGTGGAGAAGAAGGTCATAGGGCATTTGAATGTCCTCAGCGCCAAGGCAGAACAGACAGGAGAAATGAAGGCCAGGCCAGAGTTGCACATGTAGATGAAGATGCCAGATCATCAAATTCTGAAGATGCTGAAAGAGGAGAAACGTTGATTAACAGAAGAGTCCTGTTGAGTGGTGAGAATGAACCCGAGCAAAGAAGGAGCCTGTTTCGCACCAGGTGCAAGTGTGAAGGTAAATGTTGTGATGTGATTATTGATAGTGGAAGCACTGACAATTTGGTGTCAGAAGAGATGGTGACAAAGTTGAAGCTCAAGAGATAGAAACACCCACATCCATATCAGATTGCTTGGGTACAGGATGACCACAAGGTCATGGTCAATGAACAATGCCTAGTGAAGTTCAAGATTGGCGGATACCAAGATGAGGTATTGTGTGATATCATATCTATGGATGCATGTCATATGTTGTTGGGTAGACCATGGCAGTTTGACAGATGTGCTGTACATGATGGTCGTGCGAATACCTATTCCTTGACAAAGGATGGAGTGCGACATAAGATAAAACCATTGAAGGAGACTGGAGAAAAGGTATGTGTAATGCAAGGATAACTTTTGTTGATGGAAGAAATTTCCTAGATGGTATGAGGCATGAGCATGTATGTTTTGCTTTAATTCCAAAAGCTGGTAAAGAGAAAGTAGAAGATGTTCCTGTAGAAGTTGTAGATTTATTGAACGAGTTTCAGGATATTGTATCCGATAACGTGCCTGATGGATTACCACTAGTCAGGAAGATCAGTCATCAGATGGACTTGATCCCAGGAGCGAGTTTGCCGAATAAGGCAGCACACAAAATGACACCTGCAGAAAGTGAGGAGTTGAACAGACAAGTACATGAGTTGTTACAGAAAGGATTGATTCGAGAGAGTCTGAGTCCCTGTGCTGTACCAGAGGTATTAGCACCAAAGAAGAATGGAGAATGGAGGATGTGTACAGATTCCAGAGCAATAAACAAGATCACAATCAAGTATAGGTTTCCATTGCCACGAATTGATGATATTATGGACTGTTTGAGTGGAGCTGTGTATTTCTCAAAGATAGATCTGAAGAGTGGATATCACCAAATTCGGATCAAAAAGGAGATGAATGGAAGACTACCTTCAAGACAAAGGAAGGACTATATGAGTGGTTAGTCATGCCTTTTGGGCTAACCAATGCACCGAGCACTTTCATGCTGCTCATGAACGAGGTTTTGAAAGAATTTCTGGGTAAGTTTGTCATTGTTTACCTAGATGATATTTTGATCTTTAGTAAGATATTGGATGAGCATATGATGCATATTCATATGGTATTTGAGAAGTTGAGAGAAGAGAAATTGTTGATTAATTTGAAGAAGTGCAGTTTTGTGAAGAAAGAGTTAGTGTATTTGAGATTTGTAGTTTCAGCAGAAGGTCTGAAAATGGACTCAGAGAAGGTACAGGCTATTCTTGAATGGCCTACTCCAAGGAATGCTACTGAGGTAAGATCTTTTCATGGTCTAGCTAGCTTTTACAGAAAGTTTATCAGAATTTTTAGCAGTATTTGTGGACCCTTGACTGAAACAATGAGAGGGGATAGAAAAGAGTTTAAGTGGACTAATGGGGCAGAAAAGAGTTTTCAATTGTTGAAACAAAAAGTTACAGAACAACCTGTTTTAGCACTTCCAGATTTTAATAAGGTGTTTCAAGTAGATTGTGATGCTAGTGGTACTGCAATAGGAGCTGTTATGAGCCAAGAAGGTAAACCTGTTGCTTATTTCAGTGAGAAGTTAAATGATGCCAAGAGGAAATATTCTATTTATGATCAAGAATTTTATGCTATAGTTCAGGCATTAAAGAAGTGGAGACATTATCTGCTTCCTAAGGAGTTTGTTTTGTATACTGATCATCAAGCTTTGCAATATTTGAATAGTCAAGGAAAATTGAATCAAAGGCATTTGAAATGGGTTGAGTTTTTGCAGAGTTATACATTTGTTTTGAAACACAGAAGTGGAAAGTCTAATAGGGTTGCAGATGCTCTTAGCAGAAGGCAACTATTACTGACAGAGATGCAGATTGAGGTGGTTGGGTTCAAGGAACTCAAGAATTTGTATCCAGAGGATCCTGATTTTGGTGAAGCTTGGAAAGCTTGTACAGAACCTGTTACTCTAGACAGGACGAAATGGTTGGATTTCATCATCCAGGATGATATGCTATTCAGAGGGAGTCAGTTGTGCATTCCACGAAGTTCTATGAGGGAGAATCTCATCAAGGAGAAGCATAGCGGAGGATTGGCTGGACATTTTGGTCATGATAAAACCCTTGGTTTGGTTAGTGAGAATTATTATTGGCCACAATTGCAGCAAGATGTGAAGAAGTTTGTACAGAGTTGCAGAGTATGTCAGATGGCAAAAGGAGTGAAGCAGAATACAAGGTTGTATCAGCCATTACCTATACCAGAGAAGCCTTGGGAGGATATCAGTATGGGACTTTGTTCTTGGTTTACCGAGGACACAGCGGGGACACGATTCAATTTTTGTGGTAGTTGACAGATTCTCGAAGATGGCACATTTCATTCCCTGCAAGAAGATTAATGATGCTGTTCATGTAGCAGAATTGTTTTTCAGAGAAGTAGTGAGACTTCATGGTCTGCCAAAGACCATAGTTTCAGATCGGGATACTAAGTTTGTTGGATATTTCTGGCAAACATTGTGGAAGAAGTTGAAGACAGATTTGAAGTTCAGTTCATCCCAATCATCCACAGACTGATGGACAGACAGAGGTGGTGAATAGAAGTTTGGGAAATTTGCTGAGATGTTTGGTTGGAGATAAGCCAACAGGATGGGATTTGATTTTACCACAGGCAGAATTTGCATACAATAATTCTGTCAATAGGAGCACTGGTAAATCACCATTCCAGATTGTATATGGAAGTAGTCCAAGAAATGCATCTGAATTGAGAAAGATAGATAAAGGAGAAATAAGTAGTGCTGAAGCTGAGGATTTTGCAAAACACTTGAAGAACATCCATGAGGAGGTGAGGAAGCATATTACCAAGATGAATGCACAGTATAAGGCTAAGGAAGATGAGAAAAAGAGGTATAAGGAATTTCAGGTTGGTGATGAAGTCATGGTTCATTTGCGGAAGGAGCGGTTTCCAGTTGGTACATATAACAAGCTGAAAATGAAGAAGTTTGGGCCATGTAAGATACTGAAGAAGCATGATTCAAGAAATGCATATGAGGTAGAATTGCCTAGTGAGCTGAATATTTCACCAATGTTTAACATTTCAGATTTGATAGAGTATCATGAAGGAGGTGTTGAAGATGAGGTTGTAGCAGCACAGTGGAGTATTCCAGCAACCAGTTCAGATATCAAGGAGATTGAAGACATACTAGATAGTCGTGTTGGCAGAAGCACAAGGAACAGGACATACGAGGAGTATTTGGTCAAATGGAAAGGATGACCTATTGAAGATTCATCATGGCTAACAAAGGAGGAGGTTAACCGTCTTAGTTTTCCTCTGCACACCTGAGTTGTGACAGGGTCACTTCTCAAATTACCCCGGGTGTCTGATGCAGGAGCATCCTGGGTGTAAGAGCAATCTTGCATCACCCAAAAATATTTTTATTTTTTTGAATTCAATAAGGGCTATCTTGTGCAGAGCTGCTATTTGTGGAAAGTTACTATTTTTGGTAATTTTTGTATGTGCTCAGAATGATCTGATTTCTTTCTTGGAGGTTCATTTTGGTCATATAAGTCTGCCAGTAAAGTTTCATTGCCAGATCAAGTGTATATTGGAAGATATTGAAGATTTTCGGTATTGGCAGCAGGGTACTGAAACTTTGAACTCATTTTTGAAAGCTTTAGAGGCCCCGGATGAGGTCGAAAATTTGGGTGATGGGCGCTTGCGCCGATCAAGCCTGTAGAGCGCTTCGTGGCATTTTCGAAATGGGGTTATAATAGCCGATCGGGTCAACTGGTGATGACTTATGGGTCTTTGGAAGTTGGGTCACCCGAAATGGCGGAAAATAATTTTCTTCAAAATTTATGTTCGGGTTTCAAAGGTTATTTTGAGCCGACTATGATGTAATAAAATGTAAAATAAAATAATTCTAAGTTTGGTCGGCCTTATTGGCTAAAATTCTGGAACCTTCCCAGGCGGTGGATAATTGCCTATATAAGGAAGACTGTATTATTGTCTTAGGCAGTTCAGAATAGTTCTGGGTAGTAGATCTGGGTAATAGTTCGAGGCTTTGTCCTACAGAATATTGTAAGGGAATGCCATGTGGCTTTGCATATTGTAACTCTGAAAGTTTGTAATTCCACATTTGTGGAGATAATAAGAAGCCAATTTTCTCTTCTTGCATATTGTTGTTGTTTCTCTATTTCTGTTATGTGTTTGTGGTATTAAGGGGAGCACCCTTCATCAAATGGAATATTGTGGTATTATGTTTCTGATACCACTTGATGAAGGGTGCTCCCCTTAATACCACAAACACATAATAGAAATAGAGAAACAACAACAATATGCAGAACAGAAAATTGGCTTCTTATTATCTCCACAATGTGGAATTACAAACTTTCAGAATTACAATATGCAAAGCCACATGGGCATTCCCTTACAATATTCTGTAGGACAAAGCCTTGAACTATTACCCAGATCTACTACCCAGAACTATTCTAAACTGCCTAAGACAATAATACAGCCTTCCTTATATAGACAATTATCCACCGCCTAGGAAGGTTCCAGAATTTTAGCCAATAAGGACGACCAAACTTAGAATTATTTTATTTTACATTTTATTACATCATAGTCGGCTCAAGATAACCTTTGAAACCCGAACATAAATTTTGAAGAAAATTATTTTCCGCCATTTCGGGTGACCCAACTTCCGAAGACCATAAGTCATCACCAGTTGACCCGATCGGCTATTATAACCCCATTTCAGAAATGCCACGAAGCGCTCTACAAGCTTGACCGGTGCAAGCGCTCGTCACCCAAATTTTCGACCTCATCCGGGGCCTCTAAAGCTTTCAAAACTGAGTTCAAAGTTTCAGTACCCTGCTGCCAATACCGAAAATCTTCATATCTTCCAATATACACTTGATCTGGCAATGAAACTTTACTGGCAGACTTATATGACCAAAATGAACCTCTAAGAAAGAAATTCAGATCATTCTGAGCACATACAAAAATTACCAAAAATAGTAACTTTCCACAAATAGCAGCTCTGCACAAGATAGCCCTTATTGAATTCAAAAAAAATAGAAATATTTTGGGTGATGCAAGATTGCTCTTACACCCAGGATGCTCCTGCATCAGAAATATTGTGGATTGGAAAAGAACCTCAGGATGTTTCTTTAGTTTAGGATCGGCTATGATATCTTGGTTCAACAGAAAATAATCTTCAATTGCTCAGATCTCCACATAAGTAGAGTATATTGCAGCATCTATAGGAGCACAAGAAGCAGTATGGTTGAGAAAGATTCTAGTTACATTATTCAGGAAGCCAATGGAACCTACCATCATCCACTATGACAACCAAAGTTGCATAAAACTGTCCTTGAATCCATTATTTCATAATAGATCTATAAACATTGAGATACCTTAACTGATGCAGGAGCGTCTTGGGTCCTTGGCAATCCTGTGCCACAAAAAAACATATTTGAGTTTTTCTATGTTTCTCAGTCCCTACTTTGATTGAGTTGGTTCGGTGTTGCTCATTTTCCTTTATTGACCGAGTTGGTCGATTATCTCTCTGGCGCTCAGTTAATTCCATGGCACTCGACGATGCTTATCTGGTGCTCGATTCTCCTTGCTTTCTAAGTTGTTTGTTTTGGATTTATTTTGAGGCTGACTTGTGCATTTAATTGTGGTCATATATTTAATGTTGGTATTGATCATTAGGAAGCATGTGGACCTAGATCTGGTCATCCCTTCCATTGATTGTGGATCTAAAGGCTGACTTGGCTCTGTAGCCTCTTGTATAAATGTAGTTGTTTGGTTAGAGTTTAGGGGAAAGTTTTGGGATAGAAGATAGAATATAAAAAATAAGAGATTATTGGCAGATCCTCGCATGTTGGAGGACTTCTATACTTGATTGAAATATCTAGCCTAAACTGGGAAGGCCTTACAACTTGACATGTATGAATCAATTTGAAGATAATATATGAAAGCATTCACATTCTCTCTCTCACTGTTGTGTGTTATTGCTTCTGTGTGTTGTTCTGCAAGGTGGATCTGGTTAGGGTGTGCCTTTGGCCCCTCTCCCCATCCTCCCTTGTGTTAGGTGGTATCAGAGTGAGGTGAGATTTGGATCTAGGTTTGCGAATCTAGATTTGAAGGTTCCTTCTTATGAAGCCCTAGTTGAATTGTTGTGGGGTAGAAGATTGTGATCTAACCTATAATTGTACCAACTGAGAATCAGGAATTGAACCAACAGATTCAACAATTGTTGTAGAAAGGTTTGATCAGAGAAATTTTGATTCCTTGTGCAGTACCTACTGTATTGGCACCTAAGAAGAATAGATAATGGCGAATGTGTACTAATTCTAGAGCAATCAATAAGATAATAGTGAAGTATAGGTTTCCTATACCGAGAATGGATGACATAATGGACAGTTTGACTAGAGAAAAATAGTTTACCAAAATTGATTTGAAAAGTGGGTATCATCATATCAGAATCAAAGAAGGTGATGAGTGGAAGACTGCTTTGAAAACAAAAGAAGGTTTGTATGAGTGGTTGGTTATGCCTTTTGGTTTAACTAATGCACTGAGTACTTTTATGGGGTTGATGAATGAAGTTTTGAAAAAGTTCTTGGGTAAGTTTGTGATTGTATATCTTGATGATATTTTGTTATTCAGTAAGACCAAAGAAGAACATTGTTGCATGTTAAACAAGTTTTGCAGAGATTGAAAGAAGAAACGTTGCTGATAAAATTTGAAAAAGTGTCCATTCATGAAAGAGGATATTGTGTATTTGGGATTTGTGATTTTAGCTAATGGTTTGAAAATGGATTTTGAAAAATTTGAAGCTATTTTGAATTGGCCTACACTTGAGAATGCTAGTGAGGTAAGATCATTTCATGGTTTGGAAAGTTTTTACCGAAAGTTCATTAGGAAATTTCAGTTCAATTTGTAATGCTATGTCTGAGACTATGAGAGGAGATAAAAGAGAATTCAAGTGGACTCATGGAGATGATAAAAATTTTGAGACTCTAAAGTAGAAGGTTTGTTGAATTGCCTATTTTGGCATTACCTAATTTCAATAAGGTATTTCAATTAGAATGTGATGCAAGTGATAGTGCAATTGGAGCTGTATTGAGTCAAGAAGGTAAACTTGTTGCTTTCTTTAGTGAAAAGTTGAATGATGCATAAAGGAAATATTCTATGTATGATCAAGAATTCTATGCTATTGTTCAAGCACTAAAGAAATGGAGACATTATTTAATGCCGAGTGAATTTGTGTTGTATACCGATCATAAGGCTTTACAGTATTTGGGTAGTTAGAATAAGTTGAATCAGAGACATATGAAATGGGTTGAGTATTTACAGAGTTATACATTTGTGATAAAGCATAAACTGAGTTGCTAATGCATTGAGTCGAAGGAGATCCTTGATGACTGAGATGAAAATTGAAGTTCTTGGCTTTGATGACATGAGAGGTTCCTATGAATTTGATCCTGATTTTTTGAGCCGTAGAGAAAGTGCAGAGCACTTATTCAAGATCAACCGAGTACTAAATGAGAAGAATATTTTATTTAGGAAGGTATGTTGTTTAAAGGCATTCAGTTGTGTATACCGAGAGGAGCAACGAGAACTAATTTGATAAAGGAGAAACATAGTAGTGGTTTGGCTGACATTTTGGTGTTGATAAAACATTGAATTTTCTTAAGGAGAAATAGTTTTAGCCACATATGTATAAAGATGTTCAAAAATTTGTGAAAAGTTGTGGAATTTGTCAAGTTGCAAAAGGAGTAAGTTATAATACTGGATTGTATACACCAATTTCTATTCTTGAGAAACCTTGGATTGACATTAGTATGGATTTTGTTCATGGCTTACCAAAGACAGTAAGAGGTAATGATTCTATATTTGTTGTTGTGTCCATAGATTTTCTAAAATGGAACATTTTATACCTTGTAGAAAGACATCAGATGTGAGTACATATAGCATATCTTTTCTTAAGAAAATTTTCAAATTGCATGGATTACCAAGGAGTATTATCTCTGACCGAGACAGTAAATTTGTTGGATACTTTTGGAAGACTCTTTGGAGAAAGTTTGGCACTGAGTTGAAATATAGTTCTACATTTCACCCACAGACTAATGGACATACAAAAGTTGTGAATAGAAGTTTGGTAAATCTTTTGAGATGTTTAGTTGGAGACACACCAAGTAATTGGGATTCTGTGTTGGCACAAGCAAAGTTTGCATACAATAATTCAGTGAATAAGAGTAATGGAAAAATATCTTTTGAGATTGTAAATGCATACAACCGAGAGGTATATCTGATTTGAGGGATATTGCTAATGAAAGAAAGAAAAGTGTTGAAGGAGTAAAATTTACTAAGTACATGAAGACATTGCATGAAGATGTGAAGCATAAGATGGAAAAGAGTAATAAGAAATATAAAGACAAAGTTGATAGATTAAGGAGACGTAAGACTTTTAATGTTGGTGATGAAGT
>BSBK01000757.1:20000-169214 GCA_027943335.1 Chamaecyparis obtusa
TTTTTGGGAGAGATGAAGGATGGTCTTTGATTCGCCTCCTTGTACAATTCAATGAGGTTCCTATATTTCTTGAGGAAACTCTATTGTGAGTTTTTACTCAAGGAGGTGCCAAATTATTATTTGACATTCTAGATTCTCAGGGTAGAGGAGGGGGTTCATCATTGATCGAGTAGGGGCACATCATGACCCTAATGAACATAGAGCTGCTACTAGCAAGCCATAGTTGGATCATGTTAGTATTCCTTCTATTGTGAAGGAACATGTAGAGGCAGACACACTAGGCACAATTAGTGCTCTGACACAGACTCTCATTCAATGTGCCACTCGTTTACTTAAGAGTGACTATGGTCAATCCTCGAGGGGGCATATTTTTTGGTCATGTGGATGCTTGTGCACATTTGGTACTAGCGAGAGAGAGGAAGAGGATTATGGATTGATGACTGATAGCTTTCTAAATATGACATTTGGCATTGACACACCAGGTAAAATATTTCCAAGTTCATTAAATTGCTTTAATTATATTTGATTTATAAAAGAATAACTATTTAATTTAGTATCTATTGTTTATGATGAAAATTTAGGGCAAGAGTGTTAGTGGCGGTGGTGGCGGTGGTGGTAAGTGGAATTGAAATGATCCTAATGTCCCCTTTTACACATCATCGTCAATTCCACAAGTATGTATCGAATAAAACATTTAATTAACATATTTGATTATTATGTAATTATATGAATAATTGTATCCTAACTTATTGTGCATGTGCATTTAGATGTGCACTGGTGGACCATCGACATTCACAACAGATAGTGAAGAGCATCATGGCAACTTTCCTTGAGGTATCTTATTTGCATATTATTGGATTTACTTGATCATATTTAATTAATGAATGAATGACTAAATTACTAGACAAATTATTATCAAAATCTAGAGGCACGATGATTACATTCTTTCACCTGGGTTTGTGAGGTCACCATTGAGTCCACAGGTATACATGTAATAATGTATTATAATTAACATGTCAGTAGTACCTTCTTATATGAATGGTTATCTTATAATTTTCCATGTAAATGTGCACTAGTTGAATGTTGGAGCTTCAACTTCGACACCGCACACCGGAGGACGCGGTGGGAACCTTCATGGAGGTATCATTTACTCATTAGTAGGTTGTAAAAAAATATATGTAATCTTGATAACTGCATAATTTACTTTTTGTTTCATTTTTTAGCTTTTGACATCAGAGACTCCTTCTATTCGTGATACTTTGGATTGTGGAGTAGCTGCAGCAGTAGCTAGTTTTGAAGCATTGATTGAGGTATGAAAGAGATCACTTAGCTTTAATTGTTATTTTAATAGTTTTTATTGACTTTTATAATGATATCCATGTATGTATTTTAATTATTATTTTGATCATTTTTGTAGGGACTTATGACTCCAGATCGCCAGCATACACCTTCGGTGGATGAACATAGTGACTATTTGCTAGCGGTAAGCCAATATTCAATTTTATGTCATTGTATAATTCAATTTTGATGTATATTAGTTATCTCTATCTAATATTTTTTTTTATCAAGTCAAGCTATAGAAGAGTCTAGACAGGAGGACGAGTGAGCGCACTCAGAAGACTACAACATCCACTGCATCTCCATCAACGCGACGATCGAAGATAGCTCAGGATTTATTTTCTTCCCCTAACGGGAAAGGACTAGATTAGGGATATGGATTGTATGCCTATATGGCATTAGTGGATATATTTTTTGTATATTGTATCAGTGATACATTGTACATCCATTTGGCTTTGGGGAAGCCAGTTTTACTATATTGAATATATTCAATGTATGACATTATTGGACATATATATTTGACTTCTTGCCCTACGAATATTTTTTTTTTATGTTTTAGGTATGCAATTCATGTGTTTGGTGTATTGATGTATACTAAATTATGTTTATGTTCATGTCTTTGCTTTGTAAATTTCCCATGCCTTATAGTTATGCTTGTATGTTTATCGATGTATGTTTAACTTGCTGACTGTGCTACAAATGCCAGTCACCATCCTCAATAACAGTTAATTCCTTAACTGTAATAATAACAAAAGTAATGAAATGAATGCATAAATGTATAAATATAATATAAGGATTCTTGGGGTACCCTAATGTTGGCAAGAGTTGTTTTATTAATAAGATTACTATGGTAGATGTGGATGTGCAACCTTATGCTTTTAAAAGCTAACTTCTAATTGTCCCCTAACTGACCGATTGTTAATGACAAACACTACAATACATATTTTCACTCATCCTACTACTCACCCCGGAGTTGTCGGTGTCGTTCGAACAACTGTGTGTGCCAAAAAAGGTTGTCAGTAGCATTTATCTGACCATTCAAAGTTGTTGGAACAAACGGTTCGATGCTACGACCGATGGTTTGAAAGATACACAATGTTGGTCATTTGAACTGGGGAACACTTTGAGTTCTGACACTGATCGAGAATGTGTTACTGAATTTAAAAGAAGTTGAATCTATGAAAATTGAGATAGTCTTTTGTAGGCCGTGGAAACACGGTCCTGTAGCACCTGACAGATCGATTCTACCTCGCATGAGCTCTGAGATATGACCCCGCAAAGATCATTGATTTCATGCTTAAGAGACCTTGAGGGACACTTTGGCCTGGAGTTGTCGGTGGTGTTTGAGTGATTGTGCATGGTGAATGAGGTTGCCCCTAGTGTTTACCTGACCATTCAAAGCTGTTGGAACTGATGATTCGATGCTACAACTGACGGTTTGAAAGATACGCAACATTGGCCATTTGAACTGAGCAACACTATGAGTTCTAACACTGACCGAGAATGTGTTGCTGAATTTAAACAAAGTTGAATCTATGAAAATTGAGATAGGCTTTTGTAGGCCCCGGCAACACGGTCCCGTAGCATTTGACGTATCGATTCTACCTTGCATGAGCTCTGAGATATGACCACACAAAGATAATTGATTTCATGCTTAAGGGACCTTGAGGGACACTTCGGCCTGGAGTCGTCAGTGGGGTTTGAATGACTGTGCGTGCCAAATAAGGTTTCCCCTAGTGTTTACCTAGCCATTCGGAGCTGTTGGAACTGATGGTTCGATGCTACGACCAATGGTTTGAAAGATACACAACATTGGCCATTTGAACTGAGGAACACTTTGAGTTCTGACACCAACCGAGAATGTGTTGCCGAATTTAAAAGAAGTTGAATCTCTAAAAAATGAGATAGGCTTTTGTAGGCCCTGACAACACAGTCTTGTAGCACCTAATAGATTGATTCTACCTCGCACGAGCTCTGAGATATGACCCCACAAAGATCATTGATTTCATGCTTTAGGGACCTTGAGGGACACTTCAGCCCGGAGTCATCAGCGGGGTTCAAATGACTGTGCATGCCAAACAAGGCTGCCCCTAGCATTTACCTAGCCATTCAGAGCTGTTGGAACTGATGGTTCGATGCTATGATCGACAATTTTTAAGATACACAATGTCAAAGCCGTTTCAGCTGAGGAACACTTTGAGTTCTGACACCGACTGAGAATGTGTTGCCAAATTTAAATGAAGTTGAATCTTTAAAAATTGAGATAAAATTTTGTAGGCCATGGCAACACGGTCCCGTAGTAACTAATGGATCGATTCTACCTCACATGAGCTCTAAGATATGACCCCGCAAAGATTATCGATTCCATGCTTAAGGGACCTTGAGGGACACTTTAGCACAGAGTCATTGGTAGGGATCGAATGATTGTGCATGGTGAACGAGGTGGCCACTAGCATTTACCTGGCCATCCAGAGTTGTTGGAATAGACGGTTTGATGCTACAACTAATGGTTGGAAAGATACGCAATGTTGACCGTTTCAGCTGAGGAACACCTTGAGTTCTAAAATTGACAGAGAATGTGTTGCCAAATTTAAACAAAGTTGAATCTTTGAAAACTAAGATAGGCTTTTGTAGGCCCCAACAACATGGTCTCGTAGCAACTAATGGATTGATTCTACCTCTCATGAACTCTGAGATATGACCCCGCCAAGATCACTGATTCCATGCTTAAGGGACCTTGAGGGACACTTCAGCATAGAGTCATTGGTAGGGATTGAATGACCATGTGTGGTGAATGAGGTTTCCACTAGCATTTACATGGCCATTTGAAGCTATTGTAACTGACAGTCTGATGCTACGACCAATGATTTGAAAGATACGCATTATTGGCCATTTCAACTGAGGAACACCTTGAGTTTTGACACTGACTGTGAATGTGTTGTTGATTTTAAACAAAGTTGAATCTCCAAAAGCTGAGAGAGGCTTTTGTAGGCCCTAGCAACAAAGTCCTGTAGCACCTGATAGATTGATTCTACCTCGCACGAGCTCTGAGATATGACCCAAAAAAGATCATTGATTTCATGCTTAAGAGACCTTGAGGGACACTTCAGCACGGAGTCGATGGTGAGGTTTGAACGACTGTGGGTGTTGAATAAGGTTGCTAATAGTGTTTACCCAGCCTTTCAGAGCTATTGGAATAGATGGTTTGATGCTACGACTGACAGTTGGAAAGATATGCAACATTGGCCATTTCAGCTGAGGAACACTTTCAGTTTTGACACCGACCTGGAATGTGTTGCCAAATTTAAATGAAGTTGAATCTCTAAAAATTGAGATAGGCTTTTGTAGGCCCCAATAATAGGGTCCCGTAGCAACTAATGGATCAATTCTACCTTGCATGAGCTCTGAGATATGACTCTGTAAAGATCATCGATTCCATGCTTAAGGGAGCTTGAGGGACACTTCAACACAGAGTCATCGACAAGGATCGAATGACTGTGCATGGTGAATGAGGTTGCCACTAGTGTTTACCCAGCTATTCAGAGCTATTGGAATAGATAGTTTGATGCTACGATCGATGGTTGGAAAGATACGCAATGTTGACCATTTCAATTGAGAAACACCTTGAGTTCTGACACTGACCAAGAATGTGTTGCCAATTTTAAACGAAGCCGAATCTCAGAAAACTGAGATAGCATTTGTAGGCCACAGTAACATGGTCTCGTAGCACCTAACAGATCAATTCTACCTAGCATGAGCTCTGAGATATGACCCACAAAGATCACTGATTTCATGCTTAAGAGACCTTGAGGGACACTTCAGCATGGAGTCGTTAGCAGGGTTCAAACAACTGTGGGTGTCAAATGAGGTTGCTACTAGCATTTACCCAGCCATTTGAAGCTATTGGAATAGATAGTTGGATGCTATGACCAATGGTTGGAAAGATATGCAATGTTGGCCATTTCAGCTAAGGAACACTTTGAGTTTTGACACCAACCGAGAATGTGTTGCCAAATTTAAACTAAGTTGAATCTCTGAAAACCAAGATAGGCTTTTGTAGACTTGACAACATGGTCCTGTAGAAACTAACAAATTGATTCTACCTTGCATGAGCTCTGAGATATGACCCCGCAAAGATCACCGATTCCATTCTTAAGGGACCTTGAGGGACACTTCAGCACGGAGTCGTCGGCAGGGATCAAATGACTGTGCATGGTGAATGGGGTTGCCACTAGCATTTATCCAACCATCTAGAGCTATTGGAATAGATGGTTCGATGCTACGAATGATGGTTGGAAAGATACGCAATGTTGGCTATTTCAACTGAGGAACACCTTGAGTTCTGACACAAACCAAGAATGTGTTGCCAATTTTAAATGAATTTGAATCTCCAAAAACTGAGATAGGCTTTTGTAGGCCCTGACAACATGCTCCCATAGCACCTAATGGATCAATTCTACCTCACACGAGCTCCGAGATATGACCCCGCAAAGATCACTGATTTCATGCTTAAGAGACCTTGAGGGACACTTCAGCATAGAGTTGTTGGCGGGGTTCGAACAACTATGGGTTCCAAATGAGGTTTCTACTAGCATTTAATTGGCCATTTGGAGCTATTGGAACAAATGGTTTGATGCTATGACCGACGGTTGGAAAGATACACAATGTTGGCCATTTTAGCTGAGGAACACTTTGAGTTCTAACACCAACCGAGAATGTGTTTCCAAATTTAAACAAAGTTGAATCTCTAAAAACTGAAATAGGCTTTTGTAGACCCCAGCAACACAGTCTTGTAGCAACTAATGGATCGATTCTACCTTGCACAAGCTCTAAGATATGATCCTACAAAGATCACCGATTCCATGCTTAAGGGACCTTGAGGGACACTTCAGCACAGAGTTGTCGACAGGGATCGAACGACTATGCATGGTGAATGAGGTTGCCACTAGTGTTTATCCAGCCATCTAGAGCTATTGGAATAGATGGTTTGATGCTACGACCGATGGTTGGAAAGATACATAATGTTGTCCATTTCAACTGAGGAACACCTTGAGTTCTGTCACCGACTGAGAATGTGTTGCCGATTTTAAACAAAGTTAAATCTCCAAAAATTGAGATAGCTTTTGTAGGCCCTAGCAACTTGGTCCTGTAGCAACTGATAGATCGATTCTACCTTGCACGAGCTTTGAGATACGACCCCACAAAGATCACCGATTCCATGCTAAAGGGACTTTGAGGGACACTTCACCATGGAGTCATTGGCGAGGATCAAAGGACTATGCGTGGTGAATGAGGTTGCCACTAGTGTTTACCTAGCCATCCGGAGCTATTAGAATAGACGGTTCAATGCTACGACCGACGGTTGGAAAGATACGGAATGTTGGCCATTTGAACTGAGGAACACTATGAGTTCTAACACTGACCGAGAATGTATTGCCAAATTTAAACAAAATTGAATCTCTGTAAACCAAGATAGGCTTTTGTAGGCCTTGACAACACGATCTCATAGCAACTAATGGATCGATTCTACCTCGCATGAGCTACAAGATATGACCCTACAAAGATCATCGATTTCATGCTTAAGGGACCTTGAGGGACACTTTAGCACAGACTCATCGACTGGGATCGAACGACTGTGCATGATGAACAAGGTTGCCACTAGCATTTACCCAACCATCTGGAGTTGTTGGAATAGACTGTTCGATGCTATGGCTAACAGTTGGAAAGATACGCAACGTTGGCCGTTTCAGCTGAGGAACACCTCAAGTTCTGACACTAACCAAGAATGTGTTGCCAATTTTAAACAAAGTTGAATCTCCAAAAATTGAGATAGGCTTTTGTAGGCCCTGGCAATACGGTCCCATAGCAATTGATGTATCCATACTACCTCGCATGAGCTCTGAGATACGACCCCACAAAGATTGTTGATTTCATGCTTAAGGGACCTTGAGGGACACTTCAGCATGGAGTCACTGGTGGTGATCAAATGACTGTGCATGGCGAACGAGGTTGCCACTAGTGTTTACCTGGCTTTTTAGAGCTACTGGAATAGACGGTTCGATGCTACGACTGACGGTTGGAAAGATATACAATGTTGGTCATTTCAGCTGAGGAACACCTTGAGTTTTGACACCAACCGAGAATGTGTTGCCGATTTTAAATGAAGTTGAATCTCCAAAAACTGAGGTAGGCTTTTGTAAGCCCTGCAACATGGTCCCATAGCAATTAACGGATCCATGCTATCTCACATGAACTCTGAGATACGACCTCGCAAAGATCACTGATTTCATGATTAAGGGACCTTGAGGGACACTTCAGCACGGAGTCGTCGGCAGTGATCGAATGACTGTGCGTGGCATGTACTTGCATGAGGACATTATATATTACAAAAATCTCACACAAAAGTAGCTGGAAAGTTGCTCAAAAAGTAGTAACTGATAGCAAGTGGGATAATGTAGATGCTTTAATAAAGCACTATCTTCTTTACTCAAGCAACATTTGATTCATCTGCTTGACTGGGGCATGTTTGGGAACAAACAGTCTCCATTTAAACTTAAGTCTCTGGAAGTAGTTATATTTGTCAGTGGAGGAGATAGACCCATTGGATCTACAATAACTTCATGCTCACTGGAATTTCCATTACTCTTCAATTGGGATACTCTTTCCAAAATTACATCTACCCTTTTACCAATTAATGGGTCTATTTGTGGACCTCGAAGGAGTTGGTCACCTAAACGAGAACCTTGAGATGAAGTAGGAACTTCTCTATGAAAGAGATCAATACCTTGAGAAGCTCTCCACTTGTCAGTTGAATTAAAACCTTGGACCATAGATGGCTGCCCTTTTTGTAAAATGAAGAGTGAGACTGCCTTGCCAAAGGTGGCAATGAACTTACATTTCAAGGATAATGCCCAAGTCTCGTAAATGAAAGGCCATTGACGGATAGTCATTTCTAATAGAAATATTTGTGGTGCTAGAATGAAGTGCATGACCAAATTCTTTGCCTGCTAATGAACCAATTTGGGAAATTAATGGATCTATTTGTGGACCTCGAAGGAGTTGGTCACCTAAATGAGAACCTTGAGATGAAGCAGGAACTTCTCTACTAAAGAGATTAGTACCTTGAGAAGCTCTCCACTTGTCAACTCAATTAAAACCTTGGACCATAGATGGCTGCCCTTTGTTGTAAAATGAGGAGTGAGACTGCCTTGCCAAAGGTGGCAATGAACTTACATTTCAAGGATAATGCCCAAGTCCCATAAATGCAAGGCCATTGATGAATAGGCATTTCTAATAGAAATATTTGTGGTGCTAGAATGAACTGCATGACCAAATTCTTTGCCTGCTAATGAACCAATTTGAGGCTTCATTTCACATTGCTCTGTGGATAATTCCACAACACTTGTTACTTCTCTATCTAAATTTTTTGTGTTAGTGTACATGTGCACTGAAGAGATTTTGTCACTACTTGAGCTACTAGCAGATGGTGAGTAATCACCATCATCATCTGACATAGGCTCACACGCATATCTTACTTCTTTCCTTTTCCGCTTTCCCCTTCCTAGCTCTTCCTCCTTATCTGTAACTTCTATTATGGGTCCAAGATGCTCTTCCCACTCTTTCCCATTAATTGTGGGCTTTGTCTCTTCATCCTAAGTAATTGGCATACCTTGGATGGCACCAAGATAACCATTTTCTTCTTAAATGTCCTTTTCTCTCAAATTAATATCTCTATTAAGAAGATTTTCTATATCTTCCTCTGTATATTGAATAGATGTAGCTACAATCCCATGTTCATCAAGAATATTGCTTGCACTATTGATATACAATCATAGTTTTATCTTGGCCAATCCCGTGGGCTCGCGATTGAGCCTATAGATGCACAAAAGGGTTGAAATCTGGATCTGGTGGAAGAGTAATATTAGGAAGAAGTCATTCACTAACATCTCATCTTTATAAAAACTAAATTTGGATTCATTAGAAGCATTAGTTCTGAAAAAAAAAATAGTAAAACATACCATATATAATGACTGTGTCGACACTTGGCTGCATCATATAATAAGTTGAAATTAGATAATCATAAAACACTTTGTAAAGTATAGCGTACATATCATATACAGCCACATCAAATGAGTTCAACATCAAGAAAGAAGATTTTTTTTTCAAAGTCTTGTAATTTCTCTATGGCTGGTAGCCAATTGCTTATTCACTTATTTTTTGCTTCCTTAATTGGTCAAAAGCTGTTGGATATTCTCTGGGAAACTTTTCATTTTTTCTTGTAGGATGCCTTTGTATACAAATTTTGGAGAATCTTTGTTAAAGAGTAGGTAAGGATGGCTAAGCTGAGTGCAATGGAGAGGGAGAGGACTAAATTGAGAGAGCGGAGGCAGAGAGCGATAATGATGAAAATATTTCAAGGCTTGTGGAAATATGAAAATTATAATCTTCCTCCTAGAGCATTAGACATTCTAGCCATTGGAGGGGGTATTTTATGCATGAATCCATCATAGGATGGTCAAATGATGGTGAATCAACTTTGGTTCAGTTTCTATGGTGTTGGGAGACGAGACACTGGGTGAGCCCTAGTTTCTAGGGGGTTTTTGGGTCTTAAAGCAGATGGTATGAAAGGAGAGAATGAAGTAAAGGATTCTCCAAAGCTGAGAAAAGAAAAGAAAGTGATGTTCAAAAGGAAGAGAATAAGAAAAAGAAGAGGAAGAGAAGTGTAGGAAGTTACAAAAGGTTAATATACAAGGTGTTGAAACAAGTGCATCCCTCCAAGGGAATATCTAGTGCTACCATGGATATCATGGAGAGCTTCATGATTGATATTTTTGATAAGATTACTCCTGAGGTTGCTTCTCTACTGAAATATAACAAGATCGTGACACTTTCCTCTAGAGAAATTGAGATTTCTGTCAAGTTTGTTCTGCCTGGAGAGTTGGCTAGGCATGCTACTTCTGAAGGAAGTAAGGCTGTTACCAAGTTTCCTACTGCTCTGGGCTAGGTTTTGTTGGAAGATTTTAGGTTTTTTGTATGTGGTGTTTATGGCAAGCTTGTTTAGAAGTTGGTTTTGGCAAGGGTATAGAACTAGAAGATTGGTCTTAAGGATAGGGATATCTGATGATTTGGATCATCTTATATTGTTCATTTAAAAATTAATCAATATCTGTTTGAACCTGGAAGTGATTGGAGTGCAATTCATTGATCCATCCCCTTTATGTATTTGTTTTCACTTGGGGATAGATCCAAACCTTGTAACTTAGTATTCTAACATTGGAAATGCATGAAAGAAGAAGAGTTTTCAAGTTGAGAGTGATTGGAGGAATTTGATGAGTTTGAAGGGTGCATAAGGGTCATCAAATTGGTGCAAGGGTACATCAGTAGATGTTCTAGCCTTTGGAGGGGGTATTTTATGCATGAATCCATCATAGGATGGTCAATTGATGGTGAATCAACTTTAGTTCAGTTTCTATGGTGCTGGGAGACAAGACATTGGGCGAGCCCTAGTTTCTAGGGGGTTTTGGGACCAATTTGGGGCTTTTACATCTAGAAGTGTCAAATATTCAAATTGATGGTAGAATCCTCTAATTAGAGTCATCAAGTATTTGGTTGATGGTCCAACCAATTGGCAAGCTTAAACAAACATGAACCAAGAACTTGTTTGATATGGTGGATATGGAGTTGTTGAAGGAAACCTAAGGTGTGGAGTCTTAAAGAAGATAATATGAAAGGAGAGAATGAAGTAAAGGATTCTCTAAAGATGAGAAAAGAAAAGAAAGTGATGTTCAAGCCCACAAAGGATTCAGTAGTCAAAGCAATTAAATATGAGAATACAAGGTGTTGAAACAAGTGCATCCCTCCAAGGGAATATCCAGTGATACCATGGATATCATGGAGAGCTTCATGATTGATATTTTTTATAATATTACTCCTAAGGCTGCTTCTCTACTGAAATATAACAAGATCATGACACTTTCCTCTAGAGAAATTGAGATTGCTGTCAAGTTTGTTCTGCCTAGAGAGCTGGCTAGACATGCTGCTTCTGAAGGAAGTACGGCTATTACCAAGTTTCCTACTACTTTGGGTTAGGTTTTGTTGGAAGATTTTAGGTTTTCTGTATGTGGTGTTTATGGTAGGATTGTTTAGAAGTTGGTTTTGGCTTGGGTTTATGTGGAAGTTAATGCTGAACTGGGATCTTAGTGTATGTAAAGAATATATGAATTATGCTATGTATGTTGTGAAAAATCTCTGAACTATAAGATTTCTATTATAAATTTTTTTATTAATAATGAGAAATATTTATACAACTCAGCTCAATAGGAGCAACAAAGGAAAGAGCTGAGCAGAGAAAAACTTCTGGTATTTCTCCAAAAAATAGAAGAGAAAGGTTTTCATTAAATGTTACAAACTTCCCATTATACATACAGGGTAATGCATGAGCAATTTACAGTCCACCCAATTTACAGTGCTATATAAATTTGACATGTTATGATATTTTGTATCTCCATTTAGTCCAATGAACCAATTGGGTCTGCCCTGTATGTGATTGAATCTGACCTCTAAATCAGACACAACACAACATGGTCATTATTCACTTGATAGAATTCGGGAGAGAGTATGAAGAACTCAATCCAAATTCCATGGTGAGGCAACCTATTGCCTCCTATGTGAATGGGGTGTTTGAATACTCTCAGAACGAGAGCCAATAGCTGGGAGACCAATTCAACAATGGAGGATTTCCAAGAAGCAATAAAGATGAGCAAGATGAAATTAATCTAAGATTAAGTGAAATTCAATCTAAGAATGAGGATGCAATTAATCTAAGAGCTTGAAAATAAAGATGAGATGCAACTTAATCTAAGAACTCGAAACAAATATGATATTAAACTAAGAAGAAATAAGCAAATTTAATCTAAAATGTGATGCAAAGATTATACTAATAATGAGATATTAATCTAATAAATGCAATAAAAAGCTTTGAAAACAATGAATCAAATGAGACTAAAAAATGCCTATAGTGTAGATGCTCTCAAAAATTGCTCTCTCTTGAATGAGAAAAAGAGGTTCATTAAATAGAGAAGCCTGGAGAGGAATGAAGAGTTTCTTGATTTGAAACTCCTGACTCTTCATTCCTCTTTGAGACAAAAAGGTATGAATTATTTAATTAAAAGAATGAAATTTGCCACATGTGGGGAGTGACCTTTCGAGCAATTTGAATTATTAAATTCAAATAAAGAGGTGTCCATTCAATTAACTAAATATTTATTAATTCCTTTTTAAGGGTAATTACCAAAGGGGTAGATTTTAATTTAATTCAAAGTGCTTAGGACTTTAGAACTAAATTAAATTATCATAGAGGTAATTTAGCTAATTAAAGTCAAGGACTTTAGGAGTTAATATTAATATTTGATTATTGCAATTTATGGTCTTTGCAATTGACATCAAGTCAAATTAAGTCAGGTAGGAGAGAGAAAATTTCCTAGGGAACTAGGACTTTGGTGATGTAAAATCAAGATAATGCACCAAAATTGATGAAATTAAATAGGTGCCAATTTTGGGGTATTACATTTGCCCCTCTTTGAATTGATGTGCGAGCAGCACATTGATTCAAAGAATAGTCTGAAGTGACAGATGAAAGTAGATCAAAGCATGAATTTTTTGAAGTCTAAGTTAGATTGCAAAGACAACAGTTCTTGAGAGAGACGAGAATTGGGATTAGATTGCCCCAATGCCCCAGAGTGAGATTTAGATGCAGATTAGGACTGTCTCTAGAATTGGGGTTAGATTGCCCCAATACGAAACTCAGCCCTCTGAGACCCAGGTTAGATTGCCCAGATAACGGTCTAAAAGAGATTTTGAGAGTCATCTCCAAAATGAAGATTGACTCCTAGGAATCAGGGTTAGATTGCCCCAATACCCAAAAGATTTCAAGAACCATCTCCAGAATGAAGAGTGATCCTCGAGGATCTGAGTTAGATTGCTTAGATACCTAAGAGATAGATTTCCAGATGACAAGATGCGAGGTGTGTAGATGCCCCTAGCAATGAGGACTGATGATTCAAATCAGACTGATTCAAGAATAGATTCAACAAGATTCAAATGATATTATCATCCTGCCTCCTCAGGAGCGAAATTGAAAGATGACATGTTAGAAGGATGATAAACAACAAGAGATTGTAGAGCAAAAGCAATTAGACTAGATTTGCGAAGTTGAAGAGTGAATCGAAGCAAAGCAGAGGTCTTGTTGACCAAGTTTGACCATAGTTGACCAAATTTTGACTAGGGTTGACTTAATGAAAAGAAGAAAAGATTTGAGAACATGATGCAAAGATGAGGATCTGGCAGGAAGATGACACCAGAAGGCTGACTGCACAAGCATCCGATCCAGAAGGAGTCCAATATTTAAAATGCGATTTTGAGCCACTTAGAGATGTCAGATTTTGATTTCGATCCCCAAAAAGGATGCAGCCAAGATGAGACTGGGACAAAAGATGAGAACCTTTGATGAGTAGATCCAGAAGAAAGAAATCAAGAGAGCAGCAAGAAAGCACTCCAAATGCAAGCCTAGAATGAAAGATGCAAGTCTAAATGCAGGCCTAGGATGAACAAATGCAATCGTCTAGACTTGGCTGTTGGACTCATCGTATTTATCATCATTGAGTTCATTTAAGCATGGGACAATCACAAGATTCCATACAATTCTCTCCAACATGAGAATATGAATATGACATAAGTCTTAAATTTGTCAGAATGAGGTGTAAGCATTAAGACACAAGAAGCCAGAATGACCTGAACACCTATTCCTTTTAATTTAGCAAGTTAACATAAGCATCAAAGCACATTTTCTAGAATGACTTGAATGTCTCTTGCGAACAAACACACCAAAAATGCGAGAGATCTTTCTTTTGCCAAAGAGTGCTCGCAGTGACCCCTATGTTCACTTAGCAAGATGAGCGTTAGCAATTCCAAATGTAGCAAAAGAAGTCTCTCAAAACAAACAAGGAGAAGAACCAACCTCACCAAGGTGTCCATATAAAAGGAGTAGCGGTATGCATGGCCATCCAATACGAGATGAAGGCTCTTACAGATAGACACCCCTCTTATGTAGATTTATTAAATCATTGGAACTATACCAGCAAGCAGAAAACAAAGAAAAGATCATGCCCCTAGTCTTTGCGTTTCTCAGTCAAGAAAGACATCTTAGATTCACTCGAGGGGAAATGATAAAGCAAAAAAACAAGCAAGAAAAAAGCTTAGTACACTACATAGGAACACACAAAGAGTTTTAGTTTCAGTTTACATTTGTGTTCAAGCGGATTGAAGTCGTTTCAGAAAGATAACGTTCGAAGTCTCAACGAGATAATGATAGCAGGCAGACATAGTGGAAAACCATTGGTGAGCATCGTGAGAGACAAAGTCTCAAGAAGATATCAAAGCACGAACCAAGTATCAGTAGGTGAACGCAGTGAGAACCACTGGTGACCGATACAAGGAAGATTCTCAAAAGAGAGAATGAAACACAAATGAAACATCAGTAGGCAGACACAGTGAGGACCACTGGTGACTGATGTAAGAAGGAGATCCTGAAAAGAGAGGTCGAACGAGAGCTAGGTATCAGCAGGAAGGCACAGTGAGGACCACTAGTGACCGATACACGAGAGATCCTCGAGGAGAGATCTCAAAAGTAGCTAGGCATCAGTAGGCAGACACAGTGCGAAACGCTGGTGACTGATGCACAAATGAATATTCCAAAAGTGATAGGACAATGCCCCCTAGAATAGGGAGATGCCCCCAAGTATGACCAATTCCAATCCATGAAGAGTCAAGGAAAACTCAAAGACAAACGCATGAGCTAGCAAACCAAAGCAGGAAACAAACTAAAGCAGGAAAGCGGGAAAACAAACTAAAGTAGGAAAGGAAGGAAACTAAAGCAGGAAACTAAGAGCCAAGCGATGCTGAGATGAGATGCAGCTTCAGGAAACAAGAGGCACCTATTTACCAGGTTTTCACCATCTTGACAGAGATTCTATTTTTGCTACCATGATGCCTGTTTACCAAGTTTTCATCAATGGCACATTTTTCTCTTTTTTAATTTTTTTTGAACTTTTCTCTTTTTTCTCTTTTTTTGTATTTTCTGATCTTTTGATTTTTTATTTTTTTTTTAAATTTTCTATTTTTTTGTATTATCAAGGTGCCTATTTACCAAGTTTTCACTAGGATAATAGATACATCAAAGCGCCTGTTTGCCAGGTTTTCACTAAGATGATCATTTTTTCAGGACATTTTGCAATTTTTAGGATTTTTTGCAATATATCAATTTTAAGGATTTTTTCAGGACCAATAAGTATGTACATAAGCACATAGAGAATGTCAGCTGTAGAACTTCTTTAGATGAAAAGCGTTGATGGGCTCTTTGAGTTTCTCTCCTTTAGTAGGAATCTCTGAGAACACAATATTTGTAGCAGTAGGCAACCAAGAAGTTGTAGAATTAGAACTAGATGTTGTAGCAGTAACAGGAGATCCAACCAGTAGTTCCAACTATCGAGAGATCCATAGTCAAAGAAAGATCACTTAAGTGAGACCCACAAACATCCTCGTGGACACATCTTAACTCTTTATCAAATTTCCCATGCTCTAAATTCTTAGGGAGAGTACATTCTAGATTTCTCTTAGTCATGTCATTAGAAATAAGGAGATACTAATATGCACTTTGGGAAAAGACAAGATGGAGTGAAGAGGGTAAAGTATGAGAGGCAAGGGTGATGGAATGGAGGGAAGTATGAGAATTTTGGAAGCTCGAATGACAACTTTGATTTTTCCTTTCTTTGGAATCCACATAGCTTTTGAATTTTCTCTTCTTTACTTTGAGGTGCTTTTGATGACAATGCCCATAGAATGGATTTCGAGGTCCATTTTTTATTTTATTTTCTAGCTTTTGATTGTCTTCTTCTTTTTGAGGACCTTTGCGGTCTTTTGAACACCTTTGTTGCTTTACTTTCTTCATAGTCACATGTCGATTAGATGGGACATGGCGACCTTGAGATATAAGTGGATTCTCATTATTTTTGTTTTTATGTTGCACATCCAAGTTACTTCCAAAAGACTCAGGAATGGTGGATGAAAGAGGCTTATATGACTGGTTCAGGTGGAGAGGTGAAAATGGAAGTGGACGGGCCACTTTTCTAGGAGATGAAGGGGGAAGAGAAGTCGATGCAATGGGCTCAAGTGAAAATATATCAGTATCATCCTCATCATTCATGAATGCATCAGATAGATCAAGAAAGTAATCTTCCATAGAGTGTTGTCGATTGTGAGTCATCTTAGAAGAGTCAGACAAGTTTGGAGGAATATTATGTGAGCCTAACCAAGATGGTCTATTCCAAGAGTTAGGTCCCCTTTCAGGTGGTAAGAGCACACAAGTAGGAATCAATTCTATTCTGGATATACCAGGATTCCATGAGATTGTAACAAGATGGGGTCTCAGATACCCATGATTTGTTGGAGCAGTAGAAGTATAACTTGGAGCAGATGGCCTAGGAGCCATAGGAATGATCTCCACAGGAGGGTGGAAAGGATCATCATCAATAGCTTGATCTGGAGGATCATAACTTTCTCCTCTTTCTAAGTTGTTAAGACTAGCATATAAGTGCGTAGCATCAACTAGTATTTCTATAGTAGCATCTGATATGGAGTCCCATTCAGCTAGAGACATAGTCAGAGGTAGATTTTCTTCATCACTATCATCTATCAAAGGAAATGTTTCTTCAACAATAGGATCTGGTTCAGTAGTAGGAGCAGTAGAGTAATCTGAAATAGGCATACCTTGGGGCATACCCAAGATAAGGGAAGCATCCAATAGTTTCTCCCAGTTAGTATGTGTTCCATTAGAGGTAGTGACATATTCAGTAGTAGCTACAGTAGTAGAAATTTGTTCAGTAGAGTGTATAAAATCCTCCTGGTGAGAACCAAAATCATGTTCTTGAAGCACTTGAGAAGGTAGATAAGACTCTTTCTGGTAGTCTAAATCAAAATTTTGATCATTCAAAGGTCTTTCATATGTCATAGACTGAATCTGTGTTTCTTCATCATCTAAATCTGCATGTGAGTGCAAGCTGTAGCTAGGTTGGTCAAGCTCATAGCTCTGATAGCTAATACCAAATCCATCTTCAGAAGGTTCCTCATAGGAATGTGGAGATGGAGGGAGAGTTATCAATGATAAGATGGACTCAATCTAATATTCCCCCATGCCAATATCTTTGATCTTCAGGGTCTTTTCTATTTCTTTTAGCTTGGCATCATAGAACTCAGTGGATTCTCTATTGGCGGGAACAAAGCTGTCTGTCATTTGGGTAAGCATGTTAGCAGAGCAAGTATTTTGGCTAGCACTATTGTCAATGAAGACGTGAGGGATACTCTTGGGGCCTATCATAACTTCAGTGTGTAGAAGAGCATTATACGGGTGGCTCAACAAGTGATCATCTTCTTCAGAGAAGGATAAATAATGAGGTGAAGTCAAGTGACCTACCATAGATTGAAACTGGTCAAGATCAAGATCTTTGGGGACATTTGCCTCAGTGAGGAATTTATCCATAGATAGTTTTGGTCTGGATGTCGAAGGTTTGGGACCTTTGAGCACGATCTTCACACGAGATTGAGTGATAGTGTTCGCACATGCTAGAGACTATGTGGAGTTATACGAGGGAGGTGCAGGGCCTTGCAAGATAAAGGGAGTTTTGGGTTTAGGAGTATCCTCACTCCTTGGAGCAATGATCATGTCATAGTGAGAGATCCAAGGTTTGTTTCTAGCAAATATGGAAGGTGGTTGAGCTTCTATCGTAGCATTCTCAGTGGCATTGACTGTTTGCATGCTAGAGCTGAGATTAAAGACATACTTTAAGGGTTTTGGCATCACATTGTCAACAACCCTGTCATTCATAACATTTATGTTTTTGTTGATAATCTTATCCTTATCCTTGTTTGAGGGAGAAGGTCCTTTCTTGTTGTCTTTGTTCAAAGTCAATTCTCCCTTCTTGACCATAAATGCTTCTATCCTCATAGCCCACCTAATCATATTGTCAAAAGTGAGGGGACCTTGTAATTGTAATTGGTATCCAAAATTTGGGACAAGATTGTCCAAGAAGATATCAAGCTTTTCAGACTCAGGTAATTCATGTGGATACTTCATGCATAGTTGTCTCCATCTTTGGAGAAATGTTAGGAGAGGCTCCCCTTGTCGTTGTTTCAAATTGCAAAGGTCCCGGATGTTGACCACATATTGAATATTGTGGGATTGATCATAACTCTTGTCATTTTGAGACTGACCATGACCTTGGTCATTTGGAGATTGCTCATGACTATCACTGAATTTACCTCCCCTTGGGAAGTGGACTGGATCTCCTATATTGTTGGTAGTATTCTGAGAGATTGTGAAAGAGTCGATAGGTTCAAAAGAATCAATAGGTTCAATTTTAGAAGGTGACCCTTCAGAGTCTTGCTGGTTTTGAAACAATGGGTTATAATATTCGTGAAATAATAAGTCAGACTGTATCTAAAACAATGGATTGTAATACTCTTGGAACAAGGAGGAATGTGAGGATCTCTCATAAAGTTTAGATTTCATAACAAATTCAGGATGACCTATGTCTCGATTACGAGGTTTACTTTGATCTTGATCAGCATTCTGAATGGGATAAGTCTTGCCACTTCAAGTCATGATAGTCATAGATGAAGGTGAAATGAGCAAAGATTCGAGATAAAGCTAGACTCTATCTCTAAGATAATGAAAAGGTGATAAATGGCTAGAACAGCCAAGATGCAAGATGAACCTGGTATGAATTGTCAAAAAGAGATGGCTAGAACAGCTGAGATAAGACAATTGCAATGCAAGGTACAAGAGTACAACTAGATAAGGTAGACTAATGAGAGACAATACGAGTCAAAGCAAAGATTGATCAATTCCTAACTCGAAACAACTAGTTTCTGACAGTGAATGACAGGAAAATAGAAAAATAGATCACGGACAAAAAGGAAGATTAGATTTATATCTTTGATCAAGCACATAAGACAGCAATTAAGGAGTTCAAGAAAATAGTCTTCAAGCAATGGGAAAGGGACAAAGCAACCTTGCACATGAACAGGAATAGTGACTTGGTATTTCTACTCCCTAAGGACTCTAATTGTGTATGTTCTTGAGAATGTTTTAGCAGGCACTTAAAACACAACAATATCCTAGCAAGTTGTCTACAAGGATATACATAGCTCTTCTAAAGGGAGTCCTCGATATACACAAGGTACGTGAGGCACAAATCCATAGATGAGAAGAATCCAAAATCACACAACCGGGGGGAGACGGTAACCCAAATCTCCTCCTTCACTTCTCAAAGGTATAAAGTTCTTTGAGGCTTAGCCAAGAGTGATATCTAACTCATTCCCAAGAGAGGTGTCTTTCGATTCACCACCCGCTATTTATACTCCGCCGGAACACAGGAGTTAAGGTCGTCCCTTGAGGTGATGAAATCTCCAAGCAGGCCTTCTAGAAATGAAAAAGTAAGTAATTCTCTATCACAAGTATTTAAAGCACTAAAGGTGGAACACTTAACTCTTCAAGTAAATGTAAAGTGAGTCCAAAAGTGGAACATTTAACTCTTCAAGTGAATGTGAAGTGAGTCCAAAAGTGGAACATTTAACTCTTCACGTGAATGTGAAGTGAGTCCAAAAGTGGAATATTTAACTCCTCACATAAACTCAAAGTGAGTCAAAAAGTGGAACATTTAACTCTTCACACAAACTCAAAGTGAGTCCACACCTTAAAAAACTAATGAGTTCTAAAAATCACAAAAGGGTTACCTGGTGGAACAATTAACGCTTCTTTCTATGTAGACCCCTCCCCTTTAATGTGGCGCTGATCTTGCAACCACAGGGTGAAACGAGGGGCCGACAGATGAGCAAGTCCAATAACCCAAGATAGCAATCTAGATCAATCAAAAGTAATCTAAGACTGCTAATCAATACTACTCATAAGTGCAAAAGGGTTTGAATCATGGAATATTTAACTTTCCAAGTAAACATGAAGTGAGTCCACAAAGTGGTGCATTTAACTCTTCATGTAAACAATGAATGAATCCATGCCCTCAATCACTCAATGAGATATTTGATATTGGAACCAAGAATTACTTATGGTTTAAACACAAGCATTCACTTACATAAACTTGTATGAAAGAAAATCTATGTTCATTCATTTCCCATTAAGAGCATCAATTAAAATGTGTTCTATGAAAGCATGTAAACACTCAAGCCAAACACATGAGAGATTAATTTTATGCCCAAACCAAGTGTTATAGAGATTTTAAGAACTCACCTTAGGTCCAAAGATCTGCAATCCAGCATTTAGCACACATTCGAAAGTATAGAATCAAGACAAATCAATGGCAAACCGTAAGATATGTAACATTGCTGTCTTCAAGACAGTCTTTAAAGATTGATTTATTTGACCCATAAAATCACAATATTAAAATTTCTGGAAAGAATGAAGTTTTTAGCTAATATCAAGAACTACCATTTCCCAAAATTACAAGGTCTTATGATTCCATTTGGTTCCTCAACCAATAACTTTTTCAGGTTGCAATTTTTCTGTCATAAATCAGATTTAAAACACCAAACCCTGCCTAGGGAATCACATATCTTTCTCAAAAAGAATCCAAATGAAACCAAACCATATTCACAGTAACTATTAATGAATCTCATTTCCAAATATGTAAGCCATTTATTTTTTCCATTCATAAATCATTTTCTAAGAGCAAATCATTTCTTGCAACTCCAATGCAGCTTGTTAAAAACTAGTTTTCACTCAAATGCCCATAAATTTCACAAATCTGCATAAAAATGACTCAAAAAAAAAGGAAATAAAATCTAATTCATTTATCTTTCCAATGAATATCATTAGAGATCCTGATTCTTCACAATTTGTCCATACCAGATGTTTCAATCTGACTGTATTCAGAGAATCTCAAATCTGCAAATACCCACTTTCACCAAAATGATCATAACTTATTCATTTCTTTATAAAAATGAACCAAACCAAAATAATGAGAAAGAAGATTCATCATTCTATCCATACATTACTATATTACAAAGTTTCTAGGCTGTACATGGCCGTACAAGGCCTAGAACCAACACTAAAATTGAAAAACCAATCAAGAATGAGGCCAGAAATTAATCTTTTATGCCCCACGGTGGGCGCCAAAATGTATGTGACTGAATGTGACCTCTAAATTAGACACAACACAATATGATCATTATTCACTTGATAGAATTCAGGAGAGAGTATGAAGAACTCAATCCAAATTCCATGGTGAGGCGACCTGTTGCCTCCTATGTGAATGGGGTGTTTGAATACTCTCAGAATGAGAGCTAACAGCCGGGAGACCAATTCAACAATGGAGGATTTTCAAGAAGCAATAAAGATGAGCAAGATGAAATTAATATAAGATTAAGTGCAATTCAATCTAAGAATGAGGATGCAATTAATCTAAGAGCTTGAAAATAAAGATGAGATGCAACTTAATCTAAGAACTTGAAACAAATATGATATTAAACTAAGAACAAATAAGAAAATTTAATCTAAAATGTGATGCAAAGATTATACTAATAATGAGATATTAATCTAATAAATGCAATAAAAAGCTTTGAAAACAATGAATCAAATGAGACTAAAAAATGCCTATAGTGTAGATGCTCTAAAAAATTGCTCTCTCTTGAATGAGAAAAAGGGGTTCATTAAATAGAGAAGCCCGGAGAGGAATGAAGAGTTTCTTGATTTGAAACTCCTGACTCTTCATTCCTCTTTGAGACAAAAAGGTATGAATTATTTAATTAAAAGAATGAAATTTGCCACATGTGGGGAGTGACCTTTCGAGCAATTTGAATTATTAAATTCAAATAAAGAGGTGTCCATTCAATTAACTAAATATTTATTAATTCCTTTTTAAGGGTAATTAGCCAAAGGGGTAGATTTTAATTTAATTCAAAGTGCTTAGGAATTTAGAACTAAATTAAATTATCATAGAGGTAATTTAGCTAATTAAAGTCAAGGACTTTCAGAATTAATATTAACATTTGATTATTGCAATTTATGGTCTTTGCAATTGACATCAAGTCAAATTAAGTCAGGTAGGAGAGAGAAAATTGCCTAGGGAACTAGGACTTTGGTGATGTAAAATCGAGATAATGCACCAAAATTGATGAAATTAAATAGGTGCCAATTTTGGGGTATTACATGCCCTACCCTTGATTGTCTCAAGTATAGCCTCGTGGTCTAACTCATGAACCTTCCAAAGAGTTTTATTTTGCAATCTTCCCCCATATCTAATTAAGTGGACATTTGATGCAATGACGAGGTTTGAATAATGAAGAATCTTTTTGTGTGTCTCCCAATCTTCGAAGAAGCACAACCTAGGGTTCTTCATAGCATACCATCTAAGCCATGTACCAGTTACAACCACTGCTCCTATAGGGTATTTTAATTCTTCACCATCGATAACCGAGTGATCCAATTTCTTTTTTGCCTCTACACAATGACACAAATAATAATCTGTCCCTTCTTCATTGTCTTCAGGTGCAATAATAGAAAAAACATGGCCTGTAATGATATAAACATAATGAGGACATTAATTTACTAAATATTTATGATAAAGTACTAAATTTGAGATTTTTTGTATGTGGAAAATACCGACCTGGTTGTACTAGATTAGATAAGGGATCAAAGTCAATGGATGATTCCATTTCTATCAGTTGTAGTGATTCATGGGGATGATAGGAGGCAAGTGGACTCAAAATATGTGTATACCATTCATCAACCCATTCCTTTGACTCACACCCATCCCAATTTTCATCTACACATGATGAACAAAAGCATGCCATATGTCATGTGTGGATACTCCATGAACCTGCATTACAAATTCTAAAAGAGTGTAGCTCACTCGATCTTGTCAATGTTCAACAATCCTCATATGGTGCAATGTTAGTTTTATCCATCAACCAAAAAAATCTATGAATCATAGACTCACCTTCATTACCTAGACCCATTGTAGCGTTACACCACTGGACAATAAATCTCACATCTGACAATGTTGCTTTCTCTTTGTACTTTAATTCATGTGCTAAGGCTCTTTTAATACATGCACCTGCGCCATCGTGCTCTCCCTTTCCATGACCGACCTTTATGAAATTCCACATATATTGAATTCCAATAATCTTATGCATCCTGCACAACCAATAAAACATCCATGAATTCTTGAATTGGGATGCACAATTATCTGACCAAATGATATGTCAATGATATTTTATGCCCCTATTTTCCAAATGATCATAAAATAGGAATGTGAATGATCATCACTAATATAAAAATGATACTACCTCAATATCTTCTTGTTCTCCTCTGTACTATCTGGTCCATGCATGAATGCTATATGAACAAATATAGCAACCTGTTGAGAGCTGTAATACTTTTCTTGCACCTCATTCTGTGCTTGTAGTGTGTAGTTCTCTACAAAGTCCACAACTAAAACAATGGTATCAAGTGGGAATGTGTCCTTGCACAACTTGAATTGCATATCTAACCATTGCGCTCTATGTGTATGCCTTGCATACTCATAAATAATTTTTTTACAAAAAATGTCCATGAACTGATACACTAAAATTTTTTCAATTACTAAATGACATCTTTTAGCCTCTTTTCCATCTTTTAGATTGTATGTCATGGTCTTATATTTTCCAAATTCCACTATTTCATTACCAATTGCATGCGTACTCTCCATATGTTGACAAATTGGCAAACATCGCAAACCTTTGCAATCTATGCATGTACCATTCAAGCATGAGAGCTTGTAAAATTGTTGACCATCCACTCTTTCACATAAAATGGTAGATACTAATTCCCTTGAAGATCTAGGTGGGACATTTATGTTACAATCCTGCAAAACATTGTTAGAGTGCAAACCTACACATATATTCCTATAAACTTCAAAATGGTTAGAAAATTCAATATGTATCCTACAACAACAAGTTGTGCATGTATGATTTATCTTGACATAAAAAGGTTTACACATTTCAAAATATCTCTGACTAATTTTAATTTGAGGATAGGTATGCATAAATTTTGCAAAGAATTGTGTCTGAGTTGAATCCAAAAAATGTTTTGGATGTGGAACACGGATTCGACTACCAATCCTCCTTCTTACAACATCTCTTTGATTAGGAGATACCCATGTATTGTTCTTCCAAAATTCTTCAATCAAGGATTTCAAATCTTCAACAATTGCTTTATCTTTTCATGGTAGTCTACCAGAAAATGCCCATAACTCATATCTATATGGATCTTCCACTCTTTGACGCCTTCCCAGGGCTCTCATTAGAGACTTTCTACTTATTTTCAATGTTTTGCTTGTCTTTCTAATGAGTCAAGATTTCTTCATTTGAGTTCTTACTATCGTTGATGTAAGTACACATCATGTGACATTACTATCTTTCATGTGTGATGTAGAACCCACACTCTCATATGAAGTCATTAGATTCTTTACAATTAATTTTTCACTTGACTCGTCCATCGTTCTTAGCCCAAGAATCTTCATGATGGGCCTAAATTTTAGATTTCTCATAATTTCAACAAATAGTTGACATCTTCTTGTCATGTTTAAATTCTCAAAAAATGATCTCCAAATACGATTAACATTTCTTTGACAAGTACATTTGGGAATCTTGTCAGACATTTCTTGCAAAATGTTAGTGTCAATATCAATCAAATATTTTGGTTTTCTATATTTAATAATTCTAGGAGCATCAAAAATATTATGTGTGAATTACGTACCATCTTCAGTGCCTTCAACATGAGATGATGTTGTGCCTACACCTTGGGATGTAGATAATGGTGTGCCTTCAACATGACAGAATAGTGTGCCCACACCTTTGGAAGTAGACAATGGTGTGCCTCAAACATTGGATGATGATGTCTCTTGAACTTGGGAACTCGTAGATGATGTCCCTGCATCTTCATAATTCAATTGTCTCGTTACACACAAGTTTCTCATTCGTTGTCTTTTTTATTCCAATTCCAATTCTCTCTTACTTTGTATTGATGTTTCATGTTCCTCATCCAAAGAAAAATCTTCTTCTATAGTATCTAATTTTTTTTGTTCTCGAAGTTGTCTCATTCTTTCCCTTTTCTTCTCTTTGTCTCTTTCATGCTCTTTCAGTGTTAAATTTTTTGCTCGTTTCCTTGGCATGATGATGATTTCTACATATCAATTGATTACAATTTTAAAAATATAATATAAATGTAAACTAATAAGTCAAATTATAATATAAACCTCTTACAATACGACAAATTATAATATAAATTTATTACACTTATATCAAATTATGTATCAAGAACAAGTCCATATCATACCAATTATAAACCAAAACACTATTTATTCACAATTGACATGTAAAAAAATAAAAAACTTACCTCAATCTCTTTTTGTCTTTTTGATTCCAATAATTGACTTTCACGATGGTGCAAAGCGAAAAATTGTCACTATGGTGCAAAACAATGTTGATTTGTCACTATCAACACCATGAAAAGTGAAAGCTTGTTGGAGAAAATGCAAAATTCAGACAGCATAAGAAAACGTGGGCCTCTTTCACAAGATCCTTGGTAAATAAGACCGTTTCTTCTAGTTTTACATAGCGTGAGCGTGCTATAGGGTGTACGCCCTATACAAAACAAAAAAGATGTTATGCATAGTTTTAAATAGGGCATGCACCCTATAGCACGCACGCCTTATGTAAAAGAAGAGAAAGGGAGAAATGAGAGAGAGAGAGAGAGAGAGAGAGAGAGAGAGAGAGAGAGAGAGAGAGAGAGAGAGAGAGAGAGAGAGAGAGAGAGAGAGAGAGAGAGAGAATGGAGAGAGTAGGAGAGAATGGTAAGGAGAGAGAGAAGGGAAGAGGGAGAGAGAATAGAGATAGGAGAGAGAGAGAGAGAGAGAGTAGGAGAGAGAGAGAGAGAGAGAGAGTATGGGGGAGAGAGGGAGACAGAGAGGGTGATGAGAGAGAGAGAGGAGATAAGGGAGAGAGAGATATAGAAGGTCAGAGTGAGAAGGTGAGAGAGAGTGTGATAAGGGGGAGAGAGGGAGAGAGAGTAAGTGATAAGGGGGAGAGAGGGAGAGAGACTATCTGGGAGGGAGAGAGATAGAGAGCACTCTCTCTCTCTCTCTCTCTATCTCTCACTCTCCTCCCATGTTGAATATTTCTCATCACTATGTGAATCTATATCTTACATAGGGTGTGCGCACTTTAGGGCATGCGTTCTTTGTAAAGGATTTGAATTTACCAATCTCGAGGCTTGGATTTTGCTTGGAGGATTTTCCTTGGAGATCCAACCCAAAGTCTTGGACGATTGAAATAGGCTTGAGACGTGTTTTCCAGCAGACAGAAAAAATGACATCTTTTTCTGTGTACTCCTTGTCATGTTTACTCATGGCTCAAGAACGTAAAAATTAGATGACGTGATATTTTAGATCTCTCTGTTAGCTATCTAAGCATATAATCTATTTTGAATTCTGATTATGTTAAGTTTTTCAACTCTAAATTCTTTTGTGTGTATGTCCATTTTTTGTAAAAAACCAACATTGAGTATTTTGGGCATAGATTTTGGCTCGTTCATCGAATTTTGCAATAAGTTACATTTTTAGAAACTAGACTCCATTCTACACACTTTAAAAAAAATAAAATTTAATTTTTGATTAGTTTTAAATGATTTCTAGGGGGAGCACACAAAAATTTTATGTTTTCAGGATGTGTGCAGTTCGTAAATTCATAAAAAATTATACATTCATCAAAAAATTACCAAAAAAATTTGGGATAAACTATATAGTGTTAGCTAACTTCTCACCAAAGGAATTAAAAAAATTCAAAAAAAAAGTTAACATTTTAGGGGGAGCACACCAGACACTGTTATGTTTTTGGAGAAAAAATAGGACCACTTTTTGTGCTCCCCCTTTTTGAGGGCCTTAATCTGCACTATTTTCAAAATAAGTTAGTAGTTTAGGAACTAGATTCAGAGTATTACAACTCTTGTTTTTGTTGCATCTGAAAATTTTGAGTCTAACTATCTTTAATTTCTTGTTGAAGTTTAGAGTTTGCTTATTTCAGGAAAAAAGTGGCATCTTATACCCCCTTTTTGGTCCCCCATCTTTGTGCACTTACCCACTATGTATAAATCTGATCCAAAATTAAATAGAATCAACCACACAGAGATGAGGAGATAGCCCAAGCTCGAAGGAGTCCACAAGAGAGGACGCTCCATAAAAAATCTGTCACTTTCTTTGCTATGAGTTATAGTCTCCTCAAATTGCCCAAGCTTTCTATGCCCGACACCTCCAACCTCTCACTTTCACTGCATAATAAAATCAATCTTTCCAATCTTGCACAATGTTGAAAACCTTCAATTTTCCCAATTCAGTCACAATTGTCTATTACAAAATTTCTAAGAGAAGTTAATCATGTAAATTTTGGAAGCTCCTCCAGCTTTGAACAATTCATTATACGCAGAATTATATAACTAGCACTTGCACCTTTGAAGGGTACAAGGGTTACACTAATAGTAAAATATATGTCAAATAATTAATATTCTGATATATTTATATATCCCTATCCTTCTCGCTATGTCTCTCTCTAACTCACACACTCTCTCTATTGACCTCTCTATCCACACCTTTATATTTTTCTTACTCACACATGTACCCATCTCTTTATCTTTCCCCTTTCTATATGTGTGTCATGTCCTCTATTTCTCTTTGATCTACACTATCCTATACATGTATGTCCATATCTATTTGCATCCCTATCAGTATCTAATACGATTAAATATATTGAACAATTCACTACACCCTAGTATTTTATAGCCCACCCTATGAAGTAAGTTTAATTATTTCTCATCAAAAATAAAAAATAGGAAGACAATTCAGATGTTTTAAATATAATCATAAAATAATTATCTGTAAATATGTTACCACAAATATAAATATATTTTGATTTAATTATGTAAGCAATATGGTAGAAGATTGAACTCTCAAAGCAATGATATCCTTTTGTATAAGTTCATTTTCCCTACTCTACAAGAAGAAACTTGTATAGCTAGCTAAAATATTACGCCCCATTCTTAAAGTACCAAGCAAGATTGTGTGGTTGTATCACTACTATAGACATAGAAATCACATGTCTTTTGTTATTTTGTCATTCTTATATCTATTTAAAAGGCCATATTATTCACTTTTCTATTTAATACATATCTTACATTTCTGAAAACAATAAATTCTAATTTCTTTTATAATTTTGTAAACCCTAGATTCATTGAGAAGGGACATTCTCAACTTTTGAATTCAATACATTTATTATATTTCTGAAAAAATATTCTTATCGAAAATTAATTTTGAATTCTTCTATTTAATTTACAAACCCTAGATTAATTTAAAAGGCTTACCCTACCATTTTGGTTTGCCAATTGTAATCTTCCTATCCACAACATTGATAAATGTAGATGGTCTGTAGATAACTGGTAGATCTAGACACAAAAAAGATTAAGCTCAAAAACCTAAGCAAGCCAATCCTTGTAGACGGTTATAATCAGAACAATGGCAGGAAATAGTGCCCAAGTTGCAAAAGCATTCAAATCTAGCTCAAATTTTGCAAAACATTCTCTCTTACCACCTGAGTTTAATTCCAGCTTAAAGTTCTTCATCAAACATGTCTATCCTTCTAAACCATGTTCTCAATTCCTTTATATATTTTATTTTCCACCCTATACCTCTTCATCAATATTCCTTGCTCCACGAGAACATCTTCAAGTTTGCGACGATGATATTGTAGACTTGTTTTATGGGGGTTTGTAATCACGATTGTAATTACCCATTCTCCTTTGTTTAACCTCTCAAGTGGTGGGTCACCATTCCACCAAGAAAGGTTTACAAGGCATTGGTTTAACATCCTCACTGAGTGTCCATTTGAAATAACATCAAAATCCTAAACCAGTTGATTCATCTTCTATTTGATTTGATAAAATCCCCCCATTTTTAGTCAAATTTTGTTCAAATATTCCAATAAGAAATTAGGATCATCTATTTATCGGTTCTACACTAGAATTCTAAAGTTGCATCAAGTATATTGGATTCAATATTTTGCCCATTTCAAAGAACAATTTCTCTTTCCATTTTAGGTCTTAGTCCATTTCATTCTTCCTCAAAATTTGGAGTGTGGAAAAAATCTTCAATATGCTATAGTAGTTCTGAATTAAAAACATATTTAGTTGGATGGAAACAAACTAATTTCCTTTTTGATCTCCATACCTCTCTATCTTGACCTATCCCTCGACCTCTCTTTGTTTATTTTCCTCTCTCTATGCATATAACTTTTTGTATTTGTATCTCTATCTATATTTATCTATATTTCCTCTTCCATATATCCCTTTGTCTCTATCCTACTATTTTTTGTCTATTGTGCTTTCATGGATAATTTTTTTGGAGAAATCATGGAAAATAATAAACAAATTAACCTAAAACTAAGGTGTATCCCTTACAAGAGAAATTGTCAGTCTTTCCAAGTTTGAGTTACATAGTTAATTTGAAATTCCAGGTTTGAAACTTTTGCATTGCATGAAAAGTACAAACTGAACATAATTGGTTCTAATGTATCGATATATGTCTCCTTATAGTCTTATCAATTAACTTGGAATTATATTCTCCATAATTTCAGATTAAGAAAATAAATCACAGTGCTATAAACTATTGGCAGGAAAAAATGACCTCATTTGAAAAGAGGTAGAAGAGAAGTAGATAAAATAAATCACAGTACTATAAATTATTGATAGGAAATAATGACCCCATCTGAAAAGAGGTAGAAGATAAGTAGATAAACTATAGTATGGAGATCGTAGAAGAACCTGATACATTTCTTGTTCCAAAAAGAAGACATGATGGAATTCAATTTTCTTGTGAAGTTCAAGATGAACCACACAAGACATCGTGGGCTTCAAATATCAATAAAGATGAAGACTTAATTATATGTAAAACTAAACAATTCTTGGTTCTCTTCTCTTAAATTAAAAGTGTAGTTTTTTTTAATTTGATTTTACATAGGTTTTTAGTGATATTTTTTTTATCATATTTTATGATTTATTTTTCTATCTTTAGTCAATTAATATTTAATGATGGATTATGGAGTGTATTTTGAAAATTTGATGGAAGACTCACACACAATCAATTCAGAAACCAGTAAATATTATAGATTGTAAAAATTTAATACCATTAATCATAATTATAATTGTATGAGTGTATTTTTAAAATGTATTTATTTATAAATTGTAAAAATAAAATAAAATTTAGTTAAAATCAATTGAATTATGCTAATTTTTTGTTTTTACAATTATTATTTGAGTAAGGAGAGATAAGGGGAGAGAGGGAAAGAGAGTGAGTAAATCAAGTATCAGAAAGAGGCTAATAATTATGAAGGGAGAGACAAAGAGGAAGGGAGTGGGAGGGAGAGAAATAGGAAGGGGGAGAGGAGAGGGGGGAGATGAAGAGATAGAACAATAAAGATATATGAGGTGATAGATAGATAATAGAAAATAAGATAAATAGAAATAGAGGAAATGGGATATGGGTAATCTATTACACTCATACATATGAAATGTTTTTAATTTTTAGAATAAAAATAGTATATTTCATTTCTGATTTTTTAAAATTTTTGGCTCTATTCTTTGCATAGGGTTTGATGGCTTTTGAATTTGAGGAAGCTACATTTTGGGGCTTTTGTGTGTGTTTTTTTCATTTGAAACTCAAGCAATTAATTAATTTTACTATTCTTTTTTTATGACTCTCGTTACTATTTTTCAACTATAGGTTGATGTATTTTGCGGGCTCTTAGAGGGGTGATATTCATCTAATTTTCCCTTGGACAAATACCTCTAGGACACCTTGTCCCAATTCCAAATTATTAAAAACTCACTTCAATACAGAATCTTGACTCTCAAATTTTAGAGGGAGAACTTGTAATTATCGATTTTGAATACCTCAAATATCAAATGTGAATCTCCAAGCTAAAAGCTCGATGTCGGGTATTCCTCTCTTTCACTTTTGAAATTCAGAAACAAGTTGATTACCATATATATATGCCACAGATAAACTCATATGCCAGTCTCATGAAAATTGTTCCTTGTCTATGATGTTGTGAGGTGTAGAAAATAGGTTGAACAAATAATAATTTTTATTTGCTCAGTCCATGATCATGTCAAATAACAATACTCAATCATCTCTATCCCAAAACCATATCACTTCATTAGTATCTAACTATCATTCACTATATATGTCATTGTTCCATCTTTTTATTTTGATTCATTCCATCAATGTTTATCCTATATGTACATTGTGTATCCGGTTGCAACTATTTGTCAAAAGTTAATATTTTTAATTGTTCGTACATGAAATGGGGATTTAGAAACATGGAACATTTTTTACTGTCTTTCCACAAATATGTTTCTTTTATTGACGAGCTTAGTTATTTTGAAGTGTACATTATAAAAGAAAATAAATCATATTTTAATACTAAAAATATTTATAATTTTTCAAGAAAACTAATAATTAAACCAGCAAGCAATCCACTACAATAGAAGAATATAGGTAAATATAATACACTCTATTTATCATAGTGAATAACACCGTGATACATTATTCAAAGCAAATAAAACATTGTAGCATGCACAACATTTCAATCAAAAATTGAAAAAGAGAAAAATATAAAACTAGATTAAAGAAAATAGCATTGCACTTGACTGAAAAATATAAAAAAATCAATGCTCCATAGCAATCTTAAACTGATATAACTTTCATAGGAACCAAATAAAGAAAACCTAAGCCAAGAGCATGATCTTCCTCCATTAATCAATATACTCTACATTTATTCCAAATTGAGAAAATTACATCAAACATAAATAGAAGAAATCAGAAGTCTCATGATCCTTCAACTCAAAATATGATCAATCTACACTACAATTCTCACTCAATAGAGTGAGCAACATAAAGGCGAAATTACTACTTATTTCCACTCTAAATCTATGATGAAAATAGTTACCCATTCTACTTCCTATGTCAAAAGGAAAATCATTAAGATCCCACAAGTTGTGGGAATCCATTCAATGTCCAAATCAATACATGGGAGGCTAGTTTATCAAGAGCCCTGAGTATACCTATATTTGAGCTATCAATTCAAACAGTCATCTTTAACCGTTTGTTGAGGTATGCTTCAAGATCATACAAGTGGAATTTTCTTATAGAAATGCAGCCTTTGCAGGACATGTCTGAGAAAATAAGAAACACCAGATTGCAGATTGGGATCCAGTAACACTACCTCCTGCCTCATGTCCTTGATATCGATGGTCGTTCTATGTTTCTTCTTCGAACTTGTCTTACATCAGAAGGTGACCCTGGTCTCCTTGTTGTTGCATAGGTACGTAATACCAAATTCACCACACACATATTTACCATTGATAAAGACAGGGACACCATGGTAGACACCTAGTGGAGGAAGTAGCCTCCGTCAGTACCGAAGCATCAAAATGAAAGGGACACATTTCTGGGAGGAGCTACGTGAGAAGGGACACGTTTCTAGGAGATTATACACGCATATAGATCCCACATAGTTCTTCCTTTCTGAGCTAAGAGACCATTTCATGACACCTTCATTTCACGACTGAAATAGATATTCCCAGCGTAAGACTGTCGAGAAGTCTTAAAAAGCCGGTGGGCATCTCCCCAGGAGAAAGCCTATCGACTAAATTACTAATTATAGAGAAATAATAATTTAGAATCTTTTACTATTTTTGTAGAGCACTTAAAATTGAAATTAAGCTAAAAAAAGGGGACGCTACAAATAAGTAGTTGCTTATTGAGAAAAGTGACAAGTGTCTTCACCATGTATCTCCATCTCCTATTTATTTGCCTACAATTTTGCATTCAATATTATTTGCAACTAATAATTCAATTTAAAATAATATATGAAGACTACTTAAAAAAATGTACTATGAATCTAGTGAAATATTTTTTAAACTTTGGTTGTGGCCTTCCAACCAGCAAGCCATGGCATTGGTGAAATCGATACAGAAATTTATTTTTGTTGTATTTCTATGCATACATTGTATTGAATTAACTTATACTACTCAAGTTGCAGGTATGCATAAGGAAATCCACACAAAAAAAAATGTAGTGTAAGGGTAGTAAACAACCCAGCCAAATTCCATAGTTAATGTAGCCTAAATTTTAAATTTGAAAAGTACTTTTGCTTTTAGATAACATCAATAATTTATTTTCTTTTACCATACAACAGACTATAATATTATCTCTTATTCCTCTAATTGAGACAATTTTATGCCTAGCTATCCTTGCCTTTCCTACTTAACTACAAATCCCTAGGAAATATTTCATGAAGAAAATTAGTGTTGTCCAAATACATAGGAATAATGTTGGTATGGATTTTGTTGGGAAGGCTTATGGAGGAAGTGCTTTTATTATGTTTCCACAACCTAGATCGCTTTTTTTTAATCTCTTATGACACTTTAGTTTCCATGGCTATCTTTATATGTTAGAGATAATTAATGACAATCATTGTGAGCCTCTATTCTATTGATATAGAAAAGTGTGAAAATGGTTAAAAGATTTTAAATCTATTAGTTTGAACCACAAACACATAAGAACAATTGCCATAGATGTAACAAGTGCTACGTAGTGGGCAAGTACTTGCCTTTAATTTTGTAATTAATTATAATTATAATTTATCATTAAAAGAAATTTTGAAAATAAAATAATAATTATAATTTATTTTTATATGATGTACAATATTAAGATTTTATAATAGTTATATTTATATAAAAATGTTATTAATACATGTAATGTGTAATATATTAAATAGTTTTTAATAAAATTAGTATTTTAGTGTGATTTAGTTTTAAATATTTTATTATATACTTTTTAGAGGAATTTTATTTTATTTTATTTTTAAATTAATAAAAAGATCATAATTTTTTTCAAAATTTTATTTCAATAGTCATAATTGTAAAAATAAAAAATATAATTATTAAATATAAATTTTTATAATTTTATATTCTATAATAAAAAATGTATATATAATAATTTATATTAAAATAAATATTTATTATTAATAATTCTATTTTAATATATAAAATCATATGAGATACTTAATATATATATACTATCCTATGTTTAGTTCATTAAATAATATTAGTGTATTTAAATGTGACTAAAGTTTCACTATTTTTCAATACAATTATATAATATTTTAAAATATATATGATATTTAAATCTATATAAAATTGTACCTAGAAACATCATTTTATTATGTATCTTATGTAAACTGTTTATCAACTAAAATGATTAAAACTTGACTATATTTCAATACAATCATATAACATTATAAAGTATGTATAATATCTAAATCCATATAAAATATACCTAGTAATATCATTTTCATAGCATGTAAAACTTTTAAAGAAAGTACAAGTTGCAGGCAAATAAAACTAAAACAAAGTTCAAGTTGCAATGTTATTGGTCTATTCTCTCATGTTAATTTAAAATTGATTGGCATACATGTTCACATGATCTAATTGAGAAACTTGCATTACATGTCTATGGATTGTAGAAATCTAATAGTTCTAATAATTATTTCTAATTGTATTTAAAACTTTTGTATAAAACTGTATATCTATTTTTATTCAGCATTTTGAATGAAAATATATAAAAGTCTTTCTCATTCCAATTTTCATAGTTTCTAATTCAAATAAACATAAATACACAATTTAATCTAAATGTTTTCAGATACACAAATTAATCTAATTTTTCCAAAAACAATTTGATACAGTATAGAAAACTTATACTATCCTATGGTAATTGTTATTAATTAATGTATTGAAATTATTGGAAACCAGATATTTGTAACTACCTCAGAAAAAAGAATAATATAATCATCGATAATATTATAGAAAAAGACTCCCAAATATCGAAAATAACGAAAACAGCAAATTAATTAAACGTGTTATGATAAGTACCTATTTTACTCAGAGAAAGCCGTTCTGCGGTTATTAATATTCCTGGAGTTTTCTTCATAAATTATTAATATTCGCTCTAAAATTACACGATTTGTATTTTACTATTAATAAATTCTCTTCATATATTATTAATAATAGCAGAGTGAATTTTTTTGTTTATTAAGAGTTGTAGTAAGTTTGACCCGCTGCATTCTGTTTCTAGCATTTTTGGGGTTTGAATTTGAATGGCTTGCACCAGAGCTTGAATTGTAGGTTCACAAATGCCAAAACTTGCAATATTATTCTCTGGCTAGTAAGTGTGTAATGAATTTGGTATGAACTGTAAATTTGAAGCTCTGCAATCAGATTTTGAAAAGGTGGCACCATGTCTTGAAGCTAGTTGTACAAGAATTTTAACATTTGCAACTAAATATTCTAACTGGTAATCAGAGATTGAATTTGGCATTTCTTGAAAGCATTTTTACCTCTTGTAAGGTTTATAGGGCATCATGGTTGCAAGTTATTGTTGAACTAATGACAAAATGTTCGCCTGTAGATGCTTTGGCTGGTAGTTACCCATCAACGTCAGCATCTTCTTTGAAAGAAATGTTTCACATTTGAACTTTTGTGATCCATTTCTAGGGTTTAAATTTGACTTGGTAGCACCAGGGTTTGAAACTACCAGTCAAAGAATTCAAAAAATTTCAACCAAAATCTTTGTTTAGCAATTTGCATCGAGTCTGGCATTTTCTCCAAGATTTGTTGTAATTTTGAAGAGTTGTAATCTGTTTCTTGGGCTTTCAAGATTGTATCCATTTGGTTGAATTATGGAAACATCTGGAGGGAACACTGAAGGAGGATTTAGGAGCAATGGTACGAGAAGATATGGGATGAATTTTTCTGCTGCAAATCTGATCCAGGCACCATTGTCTACATTTTTGGAGTATTTAGGGATTTTGAGAGGTCAATCTCATCAACACGATAGTGAGGCTACAACTAGGTTTTTTGTTGTAATTATCATGGAAGACAATATGTGCAAAATGTAGAAGCAACAAAGGGAAACATTCTTCCTTTCAAATCTACAATTGCAAAGTGTATAGATCGAGCGAGCGTGGGAGGTCAAGAACAGGTGATGGGGTCTGTGGACACGTGATTAACAAGGAAGAATGCTTCAAGGATTTATCTTCTCATGGGTTTCTTTCATTTCATATTTTAAAATATTTCCAGTTAATACCACTAGTAGTTGTAAAGAAAAACTCCACAGTACACACTGGAGAACAATGAGGTAATCAAGTCCACTACAATTTTGAGTAAGAGTATCCTGACTCAGGGCCATTGTGATATAAGTCAGGATGTAAAAGAGAAAGATGAACCCTGTATCAAAGTCTAACAGGTTGTTTTTCTTGTGTTTCTCTTCTTAGTGCTTCGTAAGCCCTATCATTTATGTAGTTTGCATGTTCCAAGTTGAAGAAGTGGACCCTAGTTTTCAACAGCAGTTTCTTCTATTTGAATATGAATAAAATGAAATTGAAATCCCTTTTGACTATTTCAATTTTAAGAAAAGAAAATTGAAGTTCTTTTTATTATAACTCTTGTAATAAGTGCATTAAATGCCCTAAGCAGCAATGGGTTTGCCTGGACTGTATGGTGATGAATCTTCTGGGGCTGCAATGCTGCCAAATAGCTGATCGGTAACTTCAATTTTGTAGGATAAGCAGCATAAGGGAATAATAGTGACAATCATATCAAATGTATAAGTTCAGTCTTGTACAAGAGTTAAGAATTTCAAAATAAGCATATTTGAGTGGAAATATATTTATGCAATGAGAAAATAATAAATCTAAAGCTGAAATTATAATAAAAAGGTTGTGTTTGTGTGAATTTTTTTTTAGTTCTTGAATAAGTGGTGAAACCAAACATTCAATCTCAATAAACAAAGATTTCATCATCTAGTAGCAAAATTCAGAGTCCAGTATATGAGGACCATCACAGTAACTATAATTGATAGTGCTTTGACTATAACTGTCATGCCTTATGTTGGCATACAAGATGCATTTTTTGTAAACAAAAAACATTCAGAATTGTCTCATAAATTTGCAATGTTTGTAAAGTAAAGCATAGTATAAAAGTTGTATCTTTGTTATATGTACAATGTTTTATATAGCTGTCCTAAACTATGACTAAGTAGTGAAGCAAGAAAGAAACCAAAAAGTTATAACTTTGTTATATGTACAATGTTGTACTGTGTCCTCTCTGGAAGGTAGTGTTTGATGTAGTTTGAATTAGATCTGAATCATCTACAAAGTTAATGAAATATTATTAGTATTATTTGACAAAAGAGTGAATTAAAAATTGTTGATAAATAAGTAAAGAATAGCTTTCATACCTGGTTTGACGATTCAATACAAGGCATACTATTATCTTCAAACTTAATGATGACATTGTCTTGATTGAGTGTGTACTTTACCTCTTTTTGTAACCTACACACTGTAAATATTATCTTTGTCTTGTGCTATATGTATTGTTCATAGGTAGTTTCTTGCAGGTGGGGAAACATGGTAACAAACATTTCCTTATGTAGACTACATTCTACTTGGTTTTTGCTTTTAGTGGTGAGAATGCAATGTAGGCAATGTGTGTAGGTGTACTATGTTTCTTCATTGCACTTGATGCAATGAGCCATATTATTTTTTACTATGGCAAAGTCTATGTTGTTGTAGTTACATTTAGAGCATGTTGGTTGAAATGGTATAGAGAAGGCATTTGCAACTTGGAGTACTCCGTGCACCTGTGTGAGAAATTAAAAAGGAAATTAATTTATAAGGTACTCATGCTTGATTAGTAAACTACAAATCTGTTTTAATGATATGCATAGTTAGGAAGATGTTTGAATAATTTTTAAGAAGTTGACCTCATATGTTGTGTTCAACAATTTGAGAAGTCTTTCTTTTGTTTCTTTGTGCATGAACTCTCCAATAAATGTAGACTGGCCAGTGTAAAACATTTGTTCCTTTGTATTACTTCTCCTCACTATGTTTTTGAATAGGATAAGTGGGTGGTCTTTGCTTTGGAAAAGTTGTTCAATGTGTAGATATTGTTGTAGCATATTTGGATGAAAAGCTACCTAGAAAAACAATATATTATTATGCATTGTTTGTGATTAGGAAAAAAGAAAATGTGTATTGTATTGGAGATGGATGGTTAGAGGATTTTACCTGTGCATGGTTGAATTATGTGTCTCCATCTTTTATGTCCACTGTATTCATGTATGTTTTTCTCTTTGCAGCTACAACAATGGCACCCAACGTTCCTACTGTGTATTGTTCTATACTTTCAAGAAGAAGCTGAATTGTGGTGCTTGGAATGAATAAATTTTGTTGACAGACTTGAGATATGTTTTCAATTGTACTTGTTTGAGTCAAGAGAAAAATGCAATCATAGTCTCCATGGTCATAATTAGTTTTAGAGGAGATTTCAGAGTTTTTGAGATGAATGCTTGCTCTATGGTAGATTTTATTTTCAAACATTTGAATGAAATGTTTTGTAAGATTAAGAGTGACTGTCATTTCTCCTTTGTTGTTAGTAAGGTATGCCCGAAGGACTTCTATTGCATTTTTGGCCTTGTCAAGTTGAGTCTTGTAGGTAACAATTACATCACCTTCAAAGATTTCTGCACTTTTGTGTAAGTTGAGTTCAACAATTGAAACTATATTTGTGTTTTCTTTTTTAAGTCTATAAGGGAAATGCAATGTTTTAGTTACAAGTACTATACATTTAGTACAATTGTACAATGAAATAAAAGGACTATTTGAAAATATGAAAGGAAGGAAAATGATTTAGTACAATCTTATACAATATATCATCGCACTTGCAGCATTAGGTGCATAATAGTTTTTTTTGTACAATAGTGAAGATTGCATATTAATAGTAGGATTGCTTATGATAGTGATGATATGTCTGTTAACAAATGTTTGTGTATGAAAATTGTATGAATTACAAAATACTTACATCTTTACTTGTTGTCCCTCAATTTTTATTTAGTGTCTTCAATCCTTTTGTTAGCCTTCATTCTTGCGGCATAGCAAGAGTAAGAGGTAGTTTGTAAAGAGTTGGAAAAAGGGAAAAATTAATAATTATGGATGCATCAATTATAAAGTCAAAGTAAAGGTACTTACAATGTGTGCTTTTTTATATAAGTCAAGAATTAGACATATGCAATTATGATCACTCCAGTATGCATTTGTTTTGCAGATTTCGTAATATGTTTTGTTAATGTTTGGCCGAGCATGGTCAATTAGTGATTCTTGTAAGAAACTATTTTTGTCTAGCACAAATGTAATATTCATTTTGTTGAAAAATGCTTGTAGTTTATTTGTTTTCTTATTATTTTCATGCATGTTGATATTGAAGTCACTTACAATTATATTATTTGAATTTGGTTTAGTATTTTTCATGGCGTTCTGTAAAATGCTTATAATTGATGAGACTCTTGTATTTGGTGGTGAGTACAAGTTGAATAATGAAATAGGAATGATAAATATTAGTAGTTCTATTTGTAAGATTTCAATTGTATTTGAATAGTATTCTTCTAAATGTGTAATTTGTATATGTTTTTTAGTTGAAGTCAAAAGTCCATGATGACGGTACATTGTAATTGATTGAAATTGTTTGAGTTTTTGCAAAGAAGTGAGTTGCGGATTATGTGTCTCTTGTAGGCATATTATATCGGCATCTAATAGATAATAGTCGTTGGTAATATCATTGATATACGAGTTTAATGTTCTTGTATTTAGCCAGATAATAATTGTTAAATTTATGTCATTTGTATGTTTTGGGATTGTAAATTCCCACTTTGCTTTTGTGGGTAGTCGATGCATTTCGTTAATAATTTTAGTGTGTATTTTGAAATTATTTTGTGTTAGTGGAGTAAGTAAATATAGGGACTGTATATCTCGAACACGTGATAATGCAGTGTATACTAGTCCATGACTATTGACTCGAAAAGGATCAAATGCACGTTTGTCTAATGCAAGTCCTTGTGATCTGTGAATTGTTCGTGCACATGCTAGTTGTATGGGGAATTGTTTTCAAATTGTTATTTTCGTCATTATTTTTTTTAATGGATAAGGGCTTTGCAATTCATAGTATTGGTACCCATTGTTTTGAAATATTGTCCAAATGTCCTAATTTTGATGCTTGACCTAGACGAATATTTTTTTCATTGAATTCAATCTAAATTACTTCAGTTTTGTTTATAGTTGTATATGCTTTAAAAATTCCTTTAGCTCCATTTACGAGTCCATCATTTATGTCATAGTTTTCTGCATATAATTCGACAAGCATGTTAATTTTAAGTGTTATTTGTTGTGGTAGAATTTTTTTTGTATGCATTGTTCTATTGCCATAATTATCTTCTTTCTCATCGATTTCATTTATAATGATTGGTTCTCTATTTACAATTGATAACATTTTGTTATTGTGTTGTTGTACAGATTTGTTTGTGTAAAAAAGATATGGAAATCTTGGATCATTAGGTGGGTTGTGATAGAAAGTATTATTGATGTGTTCTATATGAGTATCACTTTGTGAATTAGTTCATATTTTGTTTAGAATTGAAATGAACTTTTCATTTTTTTGGCGCATTGTTGTTTTTAATTCATAGCATGTTATCATATATGTCCAAAAAGTGTATGGTAGTTTTTCATTGTTCACTATAGGAGATTCAAACATGTAACTGTCTTGTATTGGTTGTGCTTGGTAAAAGTCTCTGCTAAATATGATGTCAATGCCACCAAAAAAATTTGTTGGGCTATGATTTATTTCTCTCATTCTTTTGTCAATTTAATATAAAAATGCATGTCTATTAAGGATGCTTCATCTATAAGCAATACTTGTAATTCTTCGTAATGTTTTTGCAAAGAGTCTATTGTTTCATTGCTAAGTAGAATAAATGTGGATTTGTTGAAGGGCATTAGCAGTACAGAGTGGATTGTTGTTCCTTCTGCATTGAATGTTGCTTTCCCTGTGTAAGCCATGATAAGACCTTTTTATTTTAGTGGATCCAAAAATGGGGTGGAGTTGTATACTCGCAATAGCATTTGGAAAATTGCTTTTGCGGTGAAAGTTTTGCTAGTTCCCGCACCACCTATGAGAAAAAGGTACAATGGTTTGTGTTTGTCATTTTGTTTTTTAATTGCAATGTCTTTTAGAATAGCTTGTTGATCTTGATTTAGTTTTTGTCTTAGCTTATAATATATATTGTTGTCAACAAGGTTTGGATTTTTTACAATTTGAAAGCTCGTATCAAATCTATTCATATGAGGTTTTTTTGTAAGTATGATAAGTCTGAAGCGAGGTCATATGTTTCTATATTAATATTATTTTTTGTTTGTTTGTTGGAATGATTTTCATTTTCAAGCTCATCTGCTTGAACTTGTTCAATTGCATTGTCTATATCTCCCCATATTGAATTGAAGTTGTATGTATAATTCTTTTCATTTTCTTTAATTTTATTTTCATAGTGATTATATGCTTCTTGAAATGTTGTGAACCCATTTGTTATTGTATTTTCATCATTTTGAAAAGGTACATACAATAATAATTTCTCTCTATAATAATTTTCATAATCAAGGTGCTTGTTATACTTAACAAAACTAATTATAGTAAATTTGTTTTGCTTCACTATTTTTCTTTTAATAATTCTATATTGCAATGCAAATTGGGCTAGACAAATGTGTTTCAATTCAATTGGTCAAGTTATGTAGTGTTCTATAAGTTATTTACACATTATTTCACTTGACTCATCGGGCTCAGTGCTTAGTAGCGATTTTGTTTTTAGAATGAAAGTGCGGTCTTGTTGTGGAGATGTGTTTATAAATACACATGGTCAAGAGCTTGACTTTCGGGGTAGTGATAAGATTATGTGCATTGCGAGTTGGGTAGACATTTGCTAAAGGTTAAGAAAAGTATTTCTTAGATGACGAATCATTTGTATAGTATCAATTTTTGTTATTTCATGGTCCTTCCTTATTTTTCTAAATATTCTTGTCACATATTTGTCTACTTTTGTCATGTATGATGAGCAGTACATTACAACTGCATATGCATTGAGCAAAAATTGTGCATCAGTGTTCACTTGCAATAATGGGGGCATTTTCTTTGCAAAACTATTATTCCAAATATTTGTTGGATGTCTTTTCAGGAATATTGTCAGTTTTGTTAGTGTTGATTGTATTGCTTTTATGTAGTCATTTTCAGATATGTTTATTAGGGTTAAGAAACTTTCAAATGTAATTATTTCGTCATACTCTTGTTCTTGTATAGTTTTAAATATTCTATTTGCATTACTTATGATTTTCTCGTCGGTTGTTTTTATTGGTTCAAGTATTATTGTGGTTCGCATTGGTGGGAGAGGGTAGTTATATCGACAATGTGTTCTTTTGTTTTTTTTGCAACTTCTCGTATGATAGTGTCGATGTAGTTTAGCAAGTTGCGGATTTAGTATTTTTGTGTTGCATGTGATATAGTTGTCTACAAATTGTTAAATATTTAATTTGTCTGATATACCATATATTGGAGCGTTTGCAATCCATATCAATGTATGATCATGTTCATTTCCCCTATTTTGGAATTCAGTAATGAAAAAGAAATCTTTCACATGACCTAGAATTGTATCATTTGTAGTAAGTAGTTTTTTAAGACAACTTATTTTATGTCTACAATAACGGCTACAAATGACGGGACTTTTTTGAATAAGGTAGTCAATGTCATGTTCCATTTGTTTTTGAGCGTGTCTATTGGTTGGGTGATTTTGGTATAATTTAGTGATTGTTGATGTTAATGGTTTCCACATGTGCTCTGCACTTGAAAATGTCAAAAAGAATGTTGGAGGTCCAAATTGTCTAATCATTGCGAAAATGTTTCATTTTGTTTGATGTAGATAATCTCGAGATATATGGATATGTTTGAAATCCATGTATCCAATGTTTGATTTTAGAATTTTGTCTAAGTTTGGCTTATTTTTAACGTCTTTTGCAAGAAGGGTGTGTCCTTTTAGTTGACCCTTATGAATTTGTATTGATATACTCAACATAATGTTGTCAATGATAATCTTTATTGCTTTGAAAAAAATATTAGTGGTGTGTGATGCAAAGTCACCACTAGAGTGTAGAACCTCCCATTGTGCAATTTTTTGGTATTTGTATTTCTTTGCTATGTCTTCGTCTCATGGATCACCAAAGAATAGAGTAGGAAAGTTCATTTTCAAGCTCATCTGCTTGAACTTGTTTATGTCATAAATAGATCAAGATTCTTTAAATCCATGTACAAGTGTATCAATTTCAATTTCTATTTCATTGCTAGATTCTGTATCTTCAATATTTGAGTGAGTTTCAGTATATAAGACTTCTATTTTGGAAATAGTATTATCTTGTTCTAAATTTGTTTGCCAAGTTGTTTCTATTATAATGTTTTCTTCTTTATACAATTTCTTTTCAGATAAGAGTTTTAATGATTTAATTATTAGTTTAGGTCGAACAATTCCGACTTGATACAGTGTCTTGTATTCTAGTTTTCATTTTAGTGCAACATCAATTGTGGTTGTCTCATTTACTAGTCATGGTAGCAATCTTTGCATTATTGTTATATTTGTGGGAACATTAATAATTGACCATGTTAATCCAAATTGTGATCGTTTGTGTCCCCATTGTCTTATCTGTGCAAAAGCAAGTCGTAGTGATATTAGTCTTTCTTCAAGTTCAGATAAAGATGACAAGGAAGGAAGACACTTATTTCATCTTATAAATGATGGAGTGGCAAAGTATGGTAACTTACAATTGTGCAACATTATTTTACAATGATTGCATACATTTACGATGTCGTCTATATGATTAGTATTTGTGAATTTTAGGTACATTTGTTCTTTTTCATTTAGCTTTTTCAATTTATGACAAAAGTCTAATCATTTGCAAATGTAGCATTCATGCTGATGTGTATCTTTAATTGCCACTAAATATGTTGTTGTTAGATTCTTGGTTTTAGTTTTTTCCATTCTAGAGAGAGATTTTTTTTTGGGGTTTTGGGTATGTATTATTTGTTTTAGGTGATGTAGTTTTATTTTACTTATTGGTTTAGTTGTTGTCTTGTCAATGATGTCACTAATTATTGATGGAGGTGTTTCTAGTGTTTGTTTTGTAAGTCCATTATTAATTGATTTCATATCATATAATTTTGATTTTTGATGGTTCAATTTCGTTGCTTCTATTTTTGTTATTGGTACTAGTGGTTCGTAATGTACATGTGTAGTATTTGTTTCAAATGATATAATGTTCAATATGGTTTCTGTATTTTCTTCAGTTTTGAAAATGTGTACAATTTGTTTAGTTATTGGCGACCATAAATTGATTGTGATTTTTAGTATTTTTGACAACCAATGTAAGCAAAAGTCCTGTCCCTCAACTTTGCTATGACAATATGGCATTGCCAATTTGATAATGTAGTCCTTCCAGTCTGCATTGGATATATTTGATTGCATAATATGTGTTTGTAAGTAATGATCCAATTAATACTTTAAGTTTGACAAATTTTGTTTCATTGAATTGCAGAAAGATTGTGCAATGTATAGGCGTAAACATTGAGTTTCAAATTCTTCATTCATCAAGTATTGTATATGGTTGAAGAGACTTTCTCCACAATTTTTTGTTGCAATAGTCTTTATTTGAAGACCTTTTTTTGCTATGTCAGGTGCAATGTTTTCCCAATAGGTTTGTGATGATGTACAAAAATCTGTCAACTATTTTGTTGACACTTGACTTGGTACACCAGTTTTTTTACAAATCAAAGGCTCATAATGACCACAAATTAGGTTTTCATCATGAAATAGAATAGAATATGTATGTTTGTGTTTCTTATAATTGAAATGTAGATATTTTTTCTTTGTAGTAGTTGACCATAATGCAATTGATATGTTTAACCTTTTGGAAAGCCATTTGATAAAAAATGTATCACCCCATAGTCCTCTTTTTGTATATGGAATTGTTGGTGATGCTGACGATCTCATTTTACCCAAATAAGTAGTAAAATCATGTATACCATGCAAATCATTTAAGGTATCTAGATGTAATTCATATGAAAATGCTTTCAATGCATCGATATCGTGTTTTACCACACATGAAGAAAAGTAATCTATAACCCCTTTTCTCAAGTCATTTGAAGTATAACGAAAATGAAGTAATACTTCAAGAGTATCGAATAGGCAATCTCCTACGGTGTAAGAGAATGATTGTAACCTGAATAAATTTTCATTTTTCAAAGCAATATCAATGGTTGGTTAGTGTTCTTGTTTATGTTTCACGTGACTCTGAAAATTGAGATTATTAGTCACTTCTTTTTTTTCATTATTTCTTAATTTTTTTTTAATTCATGCAATGATTTTTTGTATTTTTCTTTATATTGTTTTCATAGACTAATTGATTAGTTTCATAGGAGATTGTGTGCAATTTTCTTTTTTTAATAATTGGTGTCATAACATGTGTTGGATGAAGTGGTTCATAGTGTATGTGGGAGTTTTCTATTTCAAATGATATAATGTTGAATGATTTGTTGATATCATTTTTCATTCCAAAGACATATTTGACTCATCCACTAGTTGAGCACCATAAAACTATCTTCATATTGAAAATTGCTGCTAGCCATTGTAGACAAAAAGTGCCACCTTCTATTTTGCCTTTTTCATAAGGCATTGCCAATCGCATAATATAATCTTTCCAATTAGTAATGGATGAGACTTCTGGGAATAAGTTTTTTGTTAAGTAATTATCTATGTTGTTTGTATTGTTACGATTGTGTTTTGTTACATTGCAAAAGGATTGTGCAATGTACAATTTTGAAGATTGAGTGTCAAATTTGCCACCCAATAATTTACATATTGCATTAAAAATACTTTCACCACAATCTGTTGTCGGTGGTTCTTTATTTTGTAGACCGTGAATCATTATTTGTTGTTCAATATCTGGCGAACATACTTGTAATATTTTGCAAAATTTTGAAAGGTATTTTGGCACTATATTGGTGTAACTTATACTAGTTTTCTTGCAAATTAATGGTTCATAGTGACCACATAGAGGATACTCATCATGAAATAAAATAGAATATGTTTGTGTATTTGATTTGTTGAAGTGTAAATATTTATTTTTCTTAGTTGTTGACCATATTGCAATCGATATGTTTAACCACTTACATAGCCATCGTATACAGAATGTATCTCCCCAAAGTCCTCGTTGTTTCTCTGGTAGAGAAGGCGAAGCAGATATCCTCATTTTACAAAGATAGTTTGTTACATCTTGTAAGCCATGCAGCTCTTGCAATATAGCTAGTTGTAATTCAAATTGAAATGCTTGCAAGGCGTCTATGTCATTTTGAGATACTAACGAGATGAAATAGTCAATAAAACCATTTCGAAGTTCAGTTGAGGTATAATGGAAATGAAGCAAAACTTCAATACTATCAAACAAGCAATCTCTGACAATATAATGAAATGGTTCTAGTCTAAACAAGTTCTCATTTGCCAAAATAGTATCAATATCAATTGTGTTTTCCTTTTTTAGTTTTGTATAACTTTCAACATCAATAACATTGGTCATTTCAGCCATATTGATCAAGTGCAGTAAGGGTAAATGGAATTGTAGTTACTTGGAATGTGTAAATTCAATCGAACAGCTTGTGTTGTATGAGTCTAATTCTCGTGTAATATTGTTCCAATTTAACAAAATATACTAGATTAATCATGATATTTGAAATACAAAGGAATTGATATTGTGCAAAGCTGAAAAACTGAACTAAATGAGCAGATGATTGAATCTTAATTTTATTTTATTTGTAAATATAAGTAGAGTGCTAATTTTATTTTATTGATATATATTTTGTTTTTTATTAAGGTAAAATCATGTTTTGCATGGACCCGAAACTAGAGTTTAATACAACATAGGATAGAGCATTAAAGAAAACAAAAAGAAACAACTACTGGAAAACCACAGTAGAGAACAACAGTTGAACAGTTCAAAAAATGAAACTAGAGAAAAAACCTACAGCAAAACATCTACTAGCCAGAACAAGCTAACTAACTTTTATCATCTCCTCAGCCTTCTTTTGGAGATCTTCCATCTTCTAGATAGTTTCTTGCAGTTCCTTCAGCTCTTTAGGTTTTTCTAGGACCTTTCTCTGAGTGCGCCCTCTAGTTCTTGTCCCCAGCCCTATGTTTCCAGCATCCTCTTCAATAGTGATAGTGGTTCTTTCCAGCATGTTCCTTTCCATATGGTTATGCAACATTTTCAAATTCATTATGGTCACCTTTAGACCCTCGTTGCTATGATTCAGGACACCTCTTATCATGCTGTCATGTTTGTTGATTTTAGTCTCTAAATATTTCATCTTATCTTTAACCTTCTTACTCATCTCAGTTGTACCCTCCTCTTTAGTATTTTTATTTTTAACCTTATCAAAAAGCTTATTATCCATTTTACCCATCTTAGTGTTCATGTTTTTAATTGTTTTTTCCATATCCTAGATATGGATTTTCATTTCCTGCATTTCCTTCTTCCAGTCCCTGTTCTCATCCTGTATCTCCACATTATTCTTCTCCATGTGCAGAGAATCTTCCCTCTAAAGAGTAATAGGTTCCTCTTTGTTGATAATATTCTCCAGCATGGCCGTCTCGTCCTTAGCTTCCTCCCCTCTTTTGGAGGTCTCCTCACCTATATCACTAGTAGAAAGATTAATACCAGCCTCCTTACCATAATTCTCTTGGCCACCCATAATTCCCCCTGAAAAAACTTCATCATCTTTATAGTCCTCCTCTCTGGTTTTACGTTCCCCCATCTCAGGCGTGGCATTGTTCATTTTTCCCTCCATAGGGGTAATCTGAGAAGAAATAACCTCCTCTATGGAATGAGTGCCATCATCCTCTTTCTCAACACCCTCATTATTTTTAGGGGTATCTTTTGTTATTTCATTAGAAGAGTAACCATGGGTTCCTTCCTCTTCCTCTTCCGCTTCCTCCTTATCTTTCCATCTTCTTGGCTAATCTCCTCTTTTTCATCATTCCCCTCCTCGAGCCACTCGTTCATTTCCTCTTCTTGATCTTTTCCATACTCTTCCTCTTTCTCTTTGCTTATCTCTTCGTCATCGGAGTCCTTCTCGTTGTCTTCCACAAGAAAACCCTTTCCTCTAGTTTGATGCTTATGCTTTGACTCCTTCTCTCTGATATCTTTGTCACCAGTAGCAGCAGGAGGTTTTCCTTTAATTATCTTTCTCTTCTTACTAGTCTCAGGTTCAATCTCCCCCTCAATCTTCACCTTTATTTACTCTATGATTTTTTTAGGGATAGGGTCCGAAATGTTGTCCCTTATGTGGTCAGATATAAGGAGAATCAATCCTTCATGCAGCACAGGGTTAGAAGCCTTTTTCCTGTGTCCTGTAATGTTGCTATACAAAGAACTTAGAAGATAGTAAGGGAAAGAAATTCTCCTTTTATGCCTGAAGTGGTTAGCAAACACAAAGTGGAAATTATAGATTTTTTAATACCGCCCATCTAGAGTAAAGTATTCAATCATGGCCTTCAGAATTTTAGCCCAAAACTCATCAATATTAGAAATGTGCACATAGTCACCCTTCCACTTAGTCATAAGGGCTTTCTCATCAATAGTTTTGGGGAAAATAGAAAAGGCTTCAGTTCCTAGCTTATGATTACCTCTATGAAAATGGGTACCATCAACAGGTAAACCAGTAATATCAGCTAAGCTAGAAATGGTAAGCTTGAAAGACTTGCCCCAAAGAAACACCTTACCATTATTCCAGCCTTTCGCAAACAGAGACGTAATCTTTTTGTCGTGTCCATGAAGCTTCTTCATAAACTGAGCAACCCCCCCTTTTTTCAGCTTCTTCCACACTTTTCTATCCTGTCTCCGTTTATCACAGTCGGAGGGTTCCTCCCTCTTCAGACCCCCTCCCATAATTTTTTGGTTTTTCATGTACTAGTTTGGCTTCTTTCTAGACTTCTCCACCTTACTTCTCAGGTTCATAATGCTTTTTTGGTTATCGATATATATTTTGTTATTACATATGATTAATATTATTATTATTGTATATATAATATACTACTATTATATTACACATAAATTATAATTGTAATATAATATATTTTAGAATGTATAATAATTACAAATATAATAATAATAATAATAATAATAATAATCATTTATCTTAAAAGATTATATAATGTTAATATATATTATTTTTATTTAATATTTTCAATTGAATGGCAAAAATTACATTCTAACAAATATACTATTAAAATAGAAATTTTTATTTTAATTAAACTTAAGTCAAAACTAGCTAATAGTCTCTGATTAAGGAAATTTCAATTAATTGCATAAGACAATGGATAACTAACAAATGAGCAAAATTTATTTTCTTTTAAAGAAAAAATATTTTTCTAACTATCATAAATAAATTTTAAAATTAAATTAAAGATATATTATTTCAAAATACATTTAAATTGAGTTGAAGATATGTTTTTTCAAAATATCTAAAATTAAAATACAATGTCTATATGTATATCTCAATAATATAATTAATAATATATTTTTAAGGTAATTTAAAATAAGTAATTTATTTTTAAAATTAAATTAAACATCTATTTTTATTATAATTTAGCCTAATTTGAACAATGCAACCATGACTCAATCTATTCCACCATACAAACTATAAAAATAATAATTATGAATATTATTATATTATTTTTATATTTTTATAATTTATATTTAAATTTTTATTATGTTTCTAATTTAAATAGTTTAAATCTTATCGTAAATAGTTAATTCTAATATTTTAAAGAATAATGCAAGCAAAGTTGGGGAAAGTAGTTGGTATAGATCTTGGGACTACTTACTCGTGTGTTGGGGTTTACAGGAATGGTCATGTCAAAATCATAGCCAATGACCAGGGTAATCGTATTACCCCTTGGTGGGTAGCATTTACGGAGAGTTAGAGACTAATTGGAGAGGCTGCCAAAAACCAGGCTACCGTCAATCCAGAAAGAACAATTTTTGATGTCAAGAGATTGATGGGTAGAAAGAAAGTGTTGGTCTTTGTTTTCATTGTTGGATTGATTAGCATATTTTTCAGATTATGTTATTGACATAATTTCATTTATTAATTTACACAGAATAAAAAAGGACAATTTGTAAGAGCTAATATGAGGATTCTTATAACCGTTAATGTGGAAGGGGCACCAGGCAATCACTTATATGTCACTAATAAGAAAAAAATGTGGAAAGGTATTTTAATTGTGTCAAGGTAAGAAGCTCTTTAACTTGGCATAAACACCACATTTCAACTCGCAAACCTCGTGAGAAAAAAGTTAAAATTAAAAATGGCAAGCTTCAGACAAAGTGTGATGTAGTCATACAACCCTGAACCTACTGACTTATCTCAGTCTTCCAGTCCCCAATACACTAAGAATAAGGATGAAAGTGATTATGTTCTTATTATCAGCATGTAAACTAAGTATGCTAATGGAATAATAAGAACTTCTGTTGGATTTATATTTATATAATATTTTTATTTATATTTTCAATAGTATTCAGTTTTCCAAGCATAGTTACAAAAGCACTTTGCAATAGTTCTGCCTCGTTGACATAAAGACTCATTGTAATTGGTTTGTAAATAGATGCATAGTAATTTAACACTTTAAATGTGTTTATATGTTTGAACAGCTTGTATTGTATGACTGAAGCTCTCTTATAACACTGTTCCAATTTAACAAAATATAGTAGATTAATAATGAGATTTGAAATACAAACAAAATATACTAGACTAATAATGAGATTTGAAATACAAAACAACTGCCATGTTGCAAAGCTAAAAAAGAAAAAAACTAAACAAAATGAACAGAGCACTGTAAAAAGCTGAAGTCAATAAAAGAGAAGTTAAGTTGTTAAGAAATACTACTGAGAGAACAGATAAACATCACAAAAAAAAGACCAAATACTGAGTAAAAAAGTAAAAAAATTATCTTTAGAACAGCTTTATAAGTAAATTATATTTTTCCTCGACAAACTGAGTTTGGGTAAGCGAAAGTTAACACAGATAAATAACAAGTGATTTCATAATTTTATTTTCTGCTTTTTAGTTTATATCTAACTTCTTCTCCAAATTTTATTTGCAAAAACTAATGTTAATAATTTCACTTAAAAGTTCCATTTACAATACACACTTAAAAATAAACAGTAAAATTTGGTATTTATGTGTACACAAATTATTACTTAAAATTTTGAAAAATGAAACAGCTACATGAAAACCTGCAATTATTTCCCATTAAATGTGCAAACCTTGATGTTAGAAAAAGGAAGTCCCCCATGTTTTTTTGACCCTACTCTCCACTGAAATGTTTTTTTGGATGTGGAGACAGCTTGGAAACATCCCCTGCCATTCCTTACACCTAGAAAAATTCAGAAACACCCCCACTATGGGAAAAAGGAAGTCCAGAAATGGCAGACATCCCCCAACTGTCCAGGGGATAGCTAGCCATCCCTTACAACCTAGACATTTAAAAAGTAATTTTTTTAAAAGAAAAAAAATGCAATCCAAGGATGGTGCTGATCATCCAGCTAGTGTGTTTCTCAATGCTGGTATGCAGAATGGTGTTCTTCTTAGCACTGAGGTGGACATGGGTACAGGACAACTTTCAATACGCTTACAAGGCTCTTGGTTTTGAGGGCCCCAAAACTTCTTTCTGCTATTGTGAGGGGTCACCAGGCAATGTTCTATCTTTCAGCAGACCTTGTCAATATTATATTTATCAAGGACCCTTTCTTTTAATTCCTCTTTCTTATAAGACTGGAATATATGACTTTTTTTTCCCTTCATATCATTGTGCTGAAGGTGTGGTAGCAGTTGTCACGGATGCATTGAGAGTTTTCATAATTGAAACGTTGAGATAACATTCATTAAGACTTTAATGCCTCTGAGCTAAATGCCAAGAAAGCTCATTTACATCCTAGGCATAAATTTTTAATAAAAAGTATTCAGCTCTCATTCTTCATAATATGGTTATATATTGAATATGGTGAATGCAGTATCATAAGAATATTATGTTTGAAATTTTCTACATTTTTAAATTTATTATTCTCTTTTAGTTGTTATCCCTAAAAGATACCCTCCAAAAAAGCATCCTCCAGTCCCCTGACACTCCCATCCTACCAAGAAAAGAGACTCTTTTTTCTTATTGTTTGGCTTTTGGCTTAGAAATTGTGTTTGTTGGGAAGAGAAAATCAAACAGAAAAGTGACCAGCTAGCTCACTATAAAGAGAGCACTGTGGAATGGTAATGGACGCTCTTATGCTTAGGTTTTAGCTGGTCCGAGAAAAATAGAAGATAAAAAGGAAGAAATTTGTTGAGACTAAAAGAAATGACAATTGCATCTTTGAACCTTCCAGTAGTTCCTCAATGTAAAAGAATAGAAAAAGAATTCAACAATAAATTGAAACTATAAAATGTAATAATTTATTACAAAAATTTAACCAAAGAGGAAACTGTTGAAGAAACAGATTTCAAAATCAAACAGCACGGGCCAAAAAAACCATTTGGCATACCTGATTAATTGAAATGTGATGAGGACCACAAGCCATCAAAAAGAAAGATTGGAATAAATAAAGAAAATACCGATAAAATGGTAGCAATACATAGAATATGGGAAAATGGCTAAACAAGTGTGGAACAGAGAAATGCTGAAAAAAATGAATTGGTTGAGGATAATAAGGAATACCATAAGATAAGGCTCACAATGGGCTAGAATAGATTTCACAAAATATTATATTTTACAATGCGTGTGATAAATCTGCATATAAGAGTTCAATGAAATCACTTAATCAAATGCTAAAAAACTAATGTGTAGATATTATAAAGCTAAATTTTTTGCAAAAACTCAAAAAGTGATACAATAGTACTTAGTCTACTGTACTAATAAAATTGTATTTTTTTTTAATACTAAGATGTATAGATTTTTATTCAATTTGCAAATCAAAATATTTTATTTTATCAAAAAATTTAATAACAAATTGGTAAAATATTTCAAAAATAATAATTATATATCTCAACCAATTATTTGGTTACTTTTCAAACACATGATTTTTGGAGTTAGATTATATTTTTATCTAATGTAGAGCTAAATTCATTTAGATGAATACTTGTAATTGATCTTAATGAATATATAATTGGACATCTACTTTTCTATCAAAATTATGTTTATAAAATGTTTATGTTGTTTTTTTAATATTTTTTATAAAAAAAAGTTTATATTTTAGATTGAAATGATCCAAGGGGAAACAATTTTACAAGAAAAGAGAAAAATATGGTGAAATCCCAAAATAATTATGGAAGGGGTAGATAGAAATTTCTTTAGGAAGTAAGATCCAACAAAGACATCCCAACCAACCAAAAACAAGAAGATCAACAAGAAATTACAACTAACAAAACATAACTTGTGTAGGGCAAGTAATTATAATTAATTATTATTGAAAATTATTGAAATTAATAATAATTATATCTTACCTTTATTGAAATTAATAATAATTGTATCTTATCTTTATATAATTATTTAATTTTAATAATTAATTATTATTATATTATTTTACATTATAAATTAATTATGACAAATACTAACCACTACATGACACTTGTTTAAGTCTACTAATTTCACACTTACCCCATTTCACACTTCCCCCCAAAGAGTAAAATTAATATTAACTTGAAATGCTTTGTAAAAGTGGCAATAATGCCTCCATGACTAGTGTTTGCTCTTCTCCTCTCACAGCCAAACCTCTCTCCACTACTCTTTGCTGAGAGTCAAATGGACACTCGATGTGGAATTCAGCATTTCCAGTGAGCCACCTAGAACGTTGTGTTAAGACACATATCACTGCCCATCTACCCTCTCCAATCCGCATCCAACATACATGGCCGGGAGAGCATTCGAATTTACAGCAGCATTTATAAGAAAACAGAGCATAATGGCATTGCAACTGGAGAAATGGTTCTGCACCACCAATTTCGATTCACCCAAAATATCATTGGAGGAATGCTTAGAGAAGGAATCAATGACTGACAGATGAGGAGACAGCCCAAGCTCGAAGGAGTCCACAAGTGACCACGCCTCGGGGACCGCCCGCATACACATTATTGTAATTTCATCTGGCCATTTCTGCACAACATTCAGTCAGTGCACAAATATTATTGATGAAGATAAATTCAAATATTATGTTCCTTCAAACTACTATTTTATTACCTGCATCCTTTGAATGCAACTTTGGATAACTGATCCCTTCTTTGCTCTCACTTCCAGTCTCCTCAATTTCTCCAAGCTTTCTATGCCCGGCACCTCTGTTGAAGAATTAATTCCAACTATAAAACTTTTGGTGCATTTATGCAACCGCTGACTGCCACCTGCAGCAGACCGTGCTCTTATTCTGCACATGGAAGTCACTGTCCAGTACAACCTGCCATCCACCTACCCTGCCATCCAGAAGCCTCTTTTTTTTATTGCAGATTTCATGCATTTTGCACATGTCTGCAAACCTTTGTTGATTAGAATATGCAAGCTCATTTATAAATTTGTAGATGAAGGCATGTATTTGTAAGAGTGAGCCCAGATTTGGGGTTTCTTCATTGTAAAAATTCATTGCTGTTCTAATTTGTTCTGTTTCTTAAATTGTTTCATTTTTTCACAGCTAGATCTTTGAGCAACATTAGCTGTAAATTTCTACATGGTATCAGAGTGGGTTGCTAAGAAGGAGAAAAGAAAACTCTTTACTTGCAGGAATTGCAGATCAGAGCTATTTTAGAATGAATTTTTCATTGTTTTGGAGGTTTCTCTTATTTTCTTTTCTGTATTTATGAACTGAAAATAAAGTTCCAAAAGGGGATAGTCTAATATTACAATGGGAATTAAATATCATCCGTCTGTCATTAGTTTGGAAGAAGGAAATTATAAGTCTTGGCGTGATGGAATCCTAAAGCATTGCTGATAGATTCATCTATTGCCACATTTGTATGGGCTTATTCCTGAACCAAGTTCATGTTGGCAAAAATCTGTTTGGGAAAGTAGAAATGATCATGTCTTAGGATTAATTGGTTTAAGTGTTGGTGAGCACACATCATGGGCTCTATCACACATTGAGTGCCCTCGTACTCTTTGGACCATTTTATGGGAAAGATATGGAGATCCCACTGAACCTCCATTCTCAGATGATCTAGCTACAGACATGCTTCTCTCCCTTGAGAAAGATGATGATCATATGTACGACGATGACACTGAAGAGGAACTTGCTTATTGGAAGAGTCTTGATTGTCTTGATTGCAAAAAGACATCTCCTCCTGATGCTCCTCTTTCTACATCTCCAACATTGGAAGCTATTCAGTCACCGACCGGTTTGATAGAGATCTTGGCTTCTTCAAATGCTACTTCAGATTCTCTTCAACAGGTTCACTCTTGTCTTCAAGATTCAGTTCATTGGGATGAATTTCTATCAGACATATCTTTTTTGTTTGTAGAATCCCTCATTTCGGATCTAGATGACACCATTGATTGTATACATCTTCTCTTTAATGATGACGATTCTTCTCCAATAGTTGTGAAAGAACATTGTGATCCTCTTCCTTATTCTCTTCATTATCATTCCTCACAGTCTGATATGAGTGTGGATCACTTGGATCAACATTTGAAGGAGATTTATTTGCCTTGTGAGGAGATACATGAGTTTTTTGATCGTGCTCTACATCAGTTTCTAAATGCTTTTAGATTGTCATATTCAACATTATCTGATTTTCTTATGACAAATTTCAGGATCAACATGGAGATCATGGAGCAGTTTTCAAAAGCCTCATACATCTTGAAATCTCTTCCCACATATTCCTTTCAGGATTTGGGAGATTTCATTCAAGCATATTTGGTTTTATTTCTTCCCAAAGGAAGGAATGTTGTTCGAAGATCATGGACCAGCTTCTACATCCAGTTTCGAGCATCTATCATTGGCTACACATTATGGAAGACTACATCACCTCTTGTATTTCACTTTCTTCGAGATCTTCTTGTGGTGCAAGACATTGTATTACTGTAGTTTTCTTTCTTTGTTAGCATCCATTTTGAGGGGGGGTTTTGTTCCCACTGGGTTTTCCCTCTTTTCTCATTTCTCTTTTCTGTTTAGTTAGAATTAAGGGGGGGGTGTTGAAGAGTTAATTCCAACTATAAAACTTTCAGTGCATTTATGCAACCGCTGACTGCCACCTGCAGCAAACCATGCTCTTATTCTGCACATGGAAGTCACCGTCCAGTACAACCTGCCATCCACCTACTCTGCCGTCCAGAAGCCTCTCTTTTTTACTGCAAATTTCATGCATTTTGCACATGTCTGCAAACCTTTGTTGACTAGAATATGCAAGCTCATCTAGAAATTTGTAGATGAAGGCATGTATTTGTAAGAGTGAGCCCAGATTTGGAGTTTCTTCATTGTAAAAATTCATTGCTGTTCTAATTTGTTCTGTTTCTTAAATTGTTTCATTTTCTCACAGCTAGATCTTTGAGCAGCATTAGCTGTAAATTTCTACAACCTCCAACCTCTCACTTTCACTGTAGTATAAACTCAATCTTTCCAATCTTGTGCAATGTTGTAAACCTTCCATTTTCTCAATTCGGTCACAATCTTCTACTCTATGAGAGAAGTTAATCGTGTAAAGCTCGGGAGCTCCTCCAGCTTTGGACACCTCCATATACCCAGAAATTCAAGGTTTACTGGCAGTGCTGTGATCTCTGTTAAATGATTATTTTCAAAAAGATTTAGCCTCTGAAGACGGGGATAACGATCTTCAGAAAATGAAACCCTGTACACTGTTGTTTGGCGTAGTTCCAGGTGGATCAGGTTGCTCAATGCAAAATATAAATATGCTGCTCCAAAATCAACTCGCATATGTATAAATGCTTAAGCTTTGGACACTGACGAATTGTAAGATCTGTCAAGAAGCACAATTTTCCAAGAGAGGTCGGCAAAGATTCCAGATTGGGACAATCCCTTATTGAAAGATTTGTTAAGGAAGACAAGTTTCCAAGAGAGTTTGGCAAACTTATCAGCAATTCACTCCCTATCCAAATCTCTCGCAGTCTGCTTAGTTGATCTATTTTATTTGGTAGCTCCTTCAACCTCTTCAAAGACGCCTGATTTGTTATATTTTCAGGCAGCTCCTCCAATTGTGTAAAGCCAGAAAGACTCAAATACTCCAGCTTTGTAATGTTTTGAAAATCATCTGACCGAAGCATGAGCTTTTCACACCCCCTGAAATTGAGATATTTTAGGAGAATCAAGTTCTTAAAAGAAACTGGTAATCTCCTTAAGTTGCTACACGGACAAATCTAAATACTGCAAATTTGTCAAATCACCGAACCTACTCGGTAGTGATGATAACATTGTACAAAAAAATAATTCGAGGTGCTCCAATAATTGCAAACGACAAAGATTAAGCATTAAACACATCAAGATAGCAAAGACCAGTCATGAGGGTCATTAAATACACAACAAAAATAAATAAAAACTATGAATCTTTACAAATTATCAAAAAATAAATAAAAACTATGAATCTTTACAAATTATCAACACAAAGATGGTTTCAAGTGTAAATAGATCAAGTTGTTACTTCAATTAGACTCCAAAATGGACAAACAAACTAGTCTTTCAAACAACTATTTAACAAATAAAATCAACAAACATCTTTGACCCTTTAAAAGTGTTTCCTTTCCATTGTTAGTTCTAAATTAAAATTAAATATTAAACTCACCTCTGTTTGTTTGCTGGAATCAATAATTTGCTGGAATAACCAAATTCGGGAGGTTGAATTTTGATTTGCAACTTCCCTTCCTAAATCTCTTAAGTGGTCATGCATTCTTATGTAATTATTGTTATCAACCTCAATTAAACACTTATTTAAGAGTCTTTCCCAAGTGTACAAGCCACTCCACCCTGATCCATCCCAGATTTCAATAGCCAAACTTTTCTTTTCTCCAATAAAGAAGCATGTTGTATCAAGGAATGCCTCTTTTTCTTCATCATCAAGAGCATCATAACTTACTTTGAGTTTCTCTCTGCTATTTGCATGCAAAATTCTTGAGATCTTATTAAACAAAGACTCCCAATATTGTTTGTTGGACCTCCCATATAGTTGTCCTCCAAATACTTTTAGAGACGGGCAATCCTTGATAGGCCTCTACAAACTTTTTAACAAGCTTCTCAAATCTATGGAGGGGAGAGGGATGTAAGAATGCATGCCAACAAAAAAGTTGCTCTGCATTGAATGGATCAAGTGCTTTCATTTTATATACAGAGTAAATATCCCAGGATGTAAGAACTTCATATTCTCGTGTTGTGACAATAATGAGACTACCCCTTACAAGATTGTCTTTTACAGGTACAAGTGCATCCAATTGATCCACGTCATCCACATCATCCATCACAATGCACACCCAAAAAGATCTCAAATGCCTTGCAAGAATAGTCTTACCTTGCTCTATATTGTCCACTTGATCATTCACACCAAAGCCTTTGAGGAGTTGAGTCTGTTTGTTCTGCAATACAACTTTGGCTTCTCTAATATCAAAAATAAAACAAGACCCCTCCGCGAAAGAGGATCTTCTGTTGTATAATTCTTTGGCAAGAGTGGTCTTGCCCGAACCACCCATGTCCCAAATATCCAGAATTTGTACACCCTGATCGTCTAGAAAAAGCTGAAGTGTATTCTCAAAATCTTTCACTGTTTCCTCTAGACCTACTGGATGTTTTGCAACTATTAAGGGCAGATTGCCTATTTCTTTCAGCACAATATTCACAATGTTCTTGAACAGCCTCATCTCATCACTGAACAAGGAAAAAAAAAATCAAAACTCAAACTATGCACAGATGTCTGTGCCCAAATTAAACTTCATAGTCATAAAACAAAACACATATTTGTTAAAGACAGGGGGCCAAATGTGTGGTACTTACTCATTATTTTTTATGATTTGGCCACTGTATAATGAGACTTCAGAGAGTGCCTTTTTCCATTCCTCGAGCTTTTCTGACTTATATCTACACTTCTTTTCATGCTTGTTAAAGGCAGCAACGTACTTTCCTTTCCCCTGAGCTACATATCTGAGATCAGAAGGCTCTACATAGTAGAAAATGGGAAAAATTTTGGCGCCACTTTTAAGCATTAGTGACAGCTCTTCTAAACACCAAACCGATTCTGCATACCTCTCTGAAAAAATTGCTATATGCAGAGTAGGCAAGAAATCGCCATTTTCCAGTACCTCCGAGTCCAAAAAAGCTGTGACTTTCATGCTCTCAAGAATATCATAGATTCTGCTGGCTATTGTTTTTTTCACATCTGGTCCACGATGATTAATGAAAACATCAAAAGAGGGCTTTTGAATGAGGGTTGAGGGTGTACACGAATACGGTGAGATTTCATGGAAAGCACCCATAATACCTTCATTCTCTGGTACACAGCCAGTTGTACCTGAAGTAGATGCCATAGAATTCGATTCCATTGAGCGCCGTGAAACAATGGAAGAAATCCAATCTAAGCAGCATGAAAACAAGCTTCCAGAAGATGATGGAGAAGAATAAGATGATGAAGACTGCGCCACTCTTTGATTAGTGTTTTCAGGCTCGCTCTCAATGGCTCTTCTTCAAACTTATAATATTCAAAATACAGTTTGGACATGCGCTGGAATTTGAATGGTCTTTATTGTTTATGGATTAAAAAAAATTGTATTCATTTTAGTTGCCAACATTCAGCTGTAAACTATAGAATGATCTAGTCCGCTTCATCCAGTCCAAGTTGATCCAAAAAGAGAAATTTCAATAGAGTCAACTTCTTTGACAAGTTCTTGTTAGTATAGAACAGCAATGCTCACCTTCACTTAAACAACAGTGTTTTTGTTTTTGTTTTTATTACTAAACAATATTAGATATTGAACATTTTTCATACAAAATGCTAGAAGCTCCCCATTTATTTCTGAACATTTTTTTTATAAAAAATGTTTGAAACCTACCACTTAGATGGTAAATGATACATTATGGCAAACCTAATGAGAATGATGTAGCATTCTTAATATCTAATACATGTTTTTTTAAAAATATTTCTTTAGGAAAATAGATTCTATAAGAGTTCATCAATTGAACAATGAGTAGATAAAATTGATTTAATAAAATTCCAACTTAGATAAAACTTTCAAATTCTTGTAATTTCTAATAATTTTTAAAAGTATTCATGAATGAGTAGGACAAATTGATGCTTATGTAAAATAGAAGAATACATCAATTTTTTGTCAACAACCCAAAAGGCTTAAAATAAGGAGTCCAAAGGTAAAAAAAATTAGAGAAGACACAATTCACAAAAATCCCACACATTAGACTCTTTTAATCCCAAACTTACTACTATAGATAGGAAGATTTATGGAAAAAGTGACTTTTAATTCATTCCTATATGTAGGAAGATTTATGAAATGTGAGTTTGTAAACTATTTAATTTAACTATTTTGCATGGATGGTGATTCAACATTGGAAGTGACGAGGCAATGCATTAAATTAAATAATGATAATTTCACAATATATTATATATTCCAAAACTATTAACCAACTTACCTTCTATTTACCAATCATACATTTTGGGTCAAACAAGTTAGTTAAGTTTCTTCTTGATTTACTAGTGATTAAAGGACCTTCAAAAGGATTCACTAATTTAAATTGCAATAAGTCTAATTTAGTATATTTATGGCATTTTGTGCTTAAGTCTTGCATGATCAATGTATTTGTAGCTAACTCAAATGTGGTGAAACAACTTTGGCATGACCAATTTGGTCATTTGAACCATCATTATATTATTAGTAAGTGTAATATGTGTAAGTATTATAAGGCACTGAGAGGGGGCAGAGAGGGGGGAGGGAGCGGGTGATACAGTGCAATCACAAATTTGAAAATTTTAACAATAACCTTCTATAATAACTAATATGAAAAAGATATTATAATATATACGCATAACAAGTAAACCATTTATACACATTGAACATAAGACACAAGGTTTTTTTCCCGTGGAAACCCTTGTTAGAGGGAGAAAACCACATGTGGGGATGATGCCCACAAATTTCACTAGTGCACCATGAAATCTATCCTGTTAGGAGCAATTACAAAAACCCTTCGGAGGTTGTACTCGGTTAAGAGTATTAGTAGCTCGGTTAAGAACTACAAAAGTCCAATTAAAGACTGCCATGTCAAGGGATTTAAATTCTTGCTAAAGAGCCACTTGGTTATCTAGGATTTTTATCTTCAGACCTGTTAGGATCCTGATCACCCTATTAGGAGTGGCCATATTAAGGGATTTAGCTTGCCAATTTGTTAGAATCAACAAGTAAAGAGTGATCTAATATTTGCACTCAATGCATGACATATCCAATGTATTCCTAATCAATTGCACTTCTCAGACCACTTTACTGCCTCTTTACTATCTTCAAAAATCATTTTCAATCACCACATACCATCGCAACAACATCAAAACCTTCTTAACGGTTTTTATAACCACTTATATACTTGTTCTAGGTCAGTGCTAGAACCCTAAAATATTTTACAAGTTGGCCCAAAAATCCAACTTAACATATGAGCGAGCATGCCAAAATCAAAATTCAACATCCTTTATGTTGGCCCACAACATCTAAACTCGTCAAAATGTCGGCCCAACACTTACTTTTGACCACAACACTGATCTATCCAACTGTGTCCACGGGTACTTTGTTCTTGATGCTTGTCCTGCTTCAATCCTTAATAACTCACTCAATTATTCAAACCAACTAATGCAATCATAGATATAGTCAAATATACCTTTGAAGATAAGGTATGTACGATTTCACATCTTAACTCGATCTCCAACACCAGGTCTAGCTTTCTTTTCCTTGCATATTGTCTTCTTACTGATTGGCTAAACACTTAGTTTCTTCTCTAATTTGATCCTTCAACACCATCGGTAAATATGATCTCTTGTCATAAAAATAACATGTTACCAGCAATGACAACACCACAATACAATCATGTGACCAAAACATATATCATTCTCATCAAATACCAACAATATCCCCCTTTGGCATTGATGGAACATAGGGAAAAATTGACTAAGTGTCAAAACTAAACATAACTCCCCCTATGCTAACTACTACTCATGTTACTGCACTATTCTCCGCCTTTCACAACAATAAAAATATGTTATATGATATGCAAATAGAAAAAAGATTTTATTAATCAAGAGTAGCATATACAAGTTACAATCTATTGAATATCTCATGGAAAGTAGTCTTCAAAACTTTCCAATCACTGACCCATGAATTTTGTACTCTCCATAATAAGTATTTGTCCATGAAGAAAAAATGCTACCTCCTCTAAGCCGTCAATTGTGTTTTCAAGGTGAGGTGTAAGGCTTGCTTAGATTCCTTCAAGCTCTTGTGTAGGATGTCTAGTTTAGGAATCAAAATACTTTGCAATTCCATCAAATTTCAAAGTCTCTTATTTTTTTCATCCTTGTAGTTCTTCAACTTCTGATTTATCTTTCCTAGATCTCAACTCCAAAAGATGTCGTAGTCATATGAGTTTGATCAAAATTTTGTGACAAAACATTCATGTAATGTCCCTGCTAGGGAACCCATAAGGAATCAAGTCTATGACCTAAACTTACAACTAACATTTATTTGATTTTTTAACATTCTAACATAACATCATTACCATTCACAAGTACATTCCTTAAGGTTCCCTTAACGAATTTGATTACCATTATTAATTATTTCATCTTACTAATAAATCTAACAAATTCTATTTCCATTACAACTTCAATTTATATTGATTCCATTTCACATCAAAACCAATTACATTAATGAACTAGCAGAATTAATTTTCCTTACCAACTAACACGTAATTTACCTTTAGAAGTGAAACAAGCACACATTACTTATCACATCCACTAAGCACATTTATTCTTTCATATTTGTTTACTCCTTAACATTATCTATGCTCAACTCAATTGTACCATCAAAACTCAATTAGACTTTTCCATTAAGAGTCCTTACTTCATATTTTCATTTCAAGATAATATTAGAAAAAGCGCAAAGCACTTAACCATGTATTGATAACCATCATAAATCATTAAATGAATCATTTTTCCATAAGTTTAACATCCAAAAATTATCATCTACAACCTTGTACAAGTCTAGTTAAGAATTGAGATTAATACCTAGTTTGAATAACCATACACCACTCACATTGAACTATACATTTAAGAAATCACATCCCATTACTTCTTTCAATAACATACATGTTTCCTTTTTCCTTATTATTTCACTTGGAGATACCCTTGAACCTTTAGCATATCTTTTCACTAACAAAATGAGTTTCCTTTCAGAAGTTTCCATCTATTGCATTGCCAATACTTACATAGAATCATTACTTTCAATTTCATTTTAAAATGCATAAGAAATATAAAGTAGGAATTACTCATTGATTTAACCATATTCAATCCCCTACCCTTCCCTTATACATAGCTTATTTCTTACAATTTCCTCTTACAAACATAATTACAGTTACTGCACATTGCCCGAAGACATATAGAAAGATAATTACATCAAGTTTCCCAAAGCTCACAATACATCTTTACATCTTGATAGAGATACATGATACAAGAATAGAATCTTCGCCACTGAACAACTCAGACTCCAAACCACAACACGAACCACAGACAATACCTCGAAAGAGATTTTCCACCCAACCATGTGAAACTGATAAAGTTCCACCCCCCGTGCTAGGAGATAGAACCAAGGTACTCTCAAGACCTTAAGGCAATCTAAGTCTCAAATACCAATAAATCCAAGACTCAAAAGAACAAGAATAAATCACATAAAAATATCATCATACTAAACATTGAGGTTAAGGTTCTAGGAGACCACCTAAGTGAGTGTCATCACACAACCTGTGTATTGGGATCCACCCTGGAAACCATGTAACTCCGGTCCCCCCTTTCTGAATAGGGATCCACCCTAGTAGTTATCCCTGGTCCCGGTACTCCAATCAAGTTTGTGTGGCCATTATTATGTTTTCTTTCATTATCTTTTGAATCCCCCCTTCCCAGGTTATCACTTTTTACAAACCCACCCATAGGATCCTCCGGCAACCACTTTAGGGTTCCAACACCTATGGTGAGCCACTCACTTAAGGTTCCTATTCCCTTACCCCATCACAAGTCACAAAATAAGATAACACTTCCAAGTCCTGATTCATAGGTTTAGGAAACTCCCCTGTGCACTCAGGCCCTCAGAGCAAGTCTTAACCTTAGCCATATTCATAATAGGAACCATTGGAAGAATGTCTATCACAAGACATCTCAAAGAGAAACATAAATCCTTTCACATGCACAAGTAAAACTTTCCAAGGCTCATTTATAGGTCTAAGGAACCCTCCCGTGCACACAGGCCACCGAGACAAGTCCTAGCCTCATAAACTAAACTCAAATATATGACAAGTGAAAAATCATCATAAGTAAACCATATAACCTCAACAAGTAACAAATGTAGATAGGTGATACAAACTTCACATATCACAAATACACCATACATGAAATAGAATACATCATAAACACTTTCAAGAACTATAATCAAAGCATAGAAAATAATAGGAAAGTTTAGGAATGCTTGGGGAACCTTTAGGAGGCCCTAGAGTAGTCCTCGTCCATTGGACAACCCTAACCCTAATTCTGATCCCTAAAACACATCCTAAACCTTATTCAAGCATCTAAATGCACCATATAATCCCAACCAAATAAGAAATAAACATATTTAAAGTCTACACAAAATTTCATATGTCCAAACACAATGCTTTGCAAAATTTCACGTTCCTGAAATTTGGTTAAGTCTGAATTTTTAAGAAATCTCAAAATCAGAAGTTGCATCTTAATTCCTATGAATTTGGAACCTATCTCAATCATCTCAGAAGGTACCTAATTTCTTTATACAATTGTATAAAAGCTATTTTTCCTTGGTTAACATTAATCTGCTTGGTTGATACAGCCTGCTTGGTTAACACAGTTTGCTTGGCTGACACTAGTTTGCTTGGTCACCACTACCTTACTAGGTCATTACTAACTTTCTTGGTCATCACTAACTTACTCGGTCATCACTAACTTACTCGTTCATCACTAAATCGATTGCCAAAAACTACAAAATACGACTGCTAACTTTGGCTTGCGAGCAAAACTAGGCATTATGGAGACTATGGTTGCCTAATCTGGGCACGACCCATTTGAGATCTCCTAGTTCCCCTTCAGAAATGGCCCATCAATCCACCCTATCTATCTAACAAATCTATTCTAGATCTGAGAAAAGAAAGGTGGCACAAAAATAGATATGAAATAGTAAGGTTGAGACAAAAGTTCTAAATTCTGGAAGCATTCATAATACATTCAATGATAGTATAATACACTATGCTACATGATCAAAACCACTTCTACCCTCCCAGGGAGATTTCACCACAGTGAACATACAAACATTCATAAAGATTACTTCCTACAAACATATTTCAGAACATAAATCAGATACATAGTTCTCATTTCTAAACAAAAGTAAACAATCATATTCTCATCGAGTAATATATCATTCACATACAAAATCATACACATGGGAAGAATGGAGATTCAACCTAGTTTAGACCCTACCTAAGGTACTATGGAGAATCATCTTCCCTTGGTTGGAGACTCTCTGCAAAATTTCCATTCTTGAGTAGATATTCTCCTAAAAATATTCCTCTGGCATTCAGACTTTAAACAATCCACACACGCTTCCCTTCCAAACTGAAGAACTCTCTCAAACTCACAAAAAAACTCTAATAAATTTTCTAGAGAAATCACTACAACATCCTCCCAAATTTTTCCTAAAACTCTCTCTCTCTCCGCACAAAAGAAGCAAATATTTATCATCCAACTATGTTGTTGGAGGAGTTTCTTTACGGGAAGCAACTTCTCCAACTTCTGTAGTTGGTTGAATAACCAATAAATCATTTCCGTAAAAGACTTAATCAAGGTTTTTAATAAATTTGATTAAAATAATCTCAAAATAAGACCATAACAAGAAAACTCAAGAATTAACTATCAAGGAAAACACATAGCACACATGGAAACTAGCTAGCCTAACTTCTAGAAGGTCTCGAGTTCAACTCCCTCCTAGATAGCTAGCTCTAATACAAATAACATTTCTTTTTATTATTATTAATATTATTTTCACTTTATTTAATACATTTATTGAATTCACTTTAATTAACATACCATTTACATAATCAATAAAAACATACAAATATTATTATTTATATAAGCATGGGTATATGTGTGTGCACCCACATATACACATACCTATATAACATACAATCAATATAACAAAAATAAATATATATACATATACAAACAAGGATAAATTTAATTCACATCATAAATCACAGAACAACGTCAAATCAAAATTCACATGACCATAACATGAACGGTATTCAAATCCCCCAACTAGGGTAACCTCCAAAATGGAAATCTAAGTCCACAGGTAACCTTGAGAGTAATCTTGGTAATATCTCCACACAACAACAATTCAAGGATTTTTAAGGCACGCTCAGACCTATGTAGCCAGGTGGAGTCGATGCCCGGTACCTGCATCCTACAACACCAACCGACATGCATACATGTATATATATGTAAACAGACAATGGAAAACAAGGAGGGAGAGTGCGACATCATGTGTACCTCCCATAGGAGTAACTATGACTGCCTCCCCTCATCCTAGACTCACATCAGACAGTGACATCAACAAAGCATAATAGGATTAGTGTGGTTAGTATCAAAATGATCTCCTTTCTATATTGTATAACAACAATGAATCATGTAAATATAAATCATTTATTATCTTTCACAAACCCATTTAACCATCAGACATGTACTAAAAATGTCCCATTATCAAATCAAGATAAACAAATCATATAACCATAAATGCATCAATCATGTCCAATCCCAAGTAACGTTATTAGAGAAGGTAACCCATCTAACCATTAAATGATTATAATCAATTAACCTAATGTACACATAAATATTAATAATGAGCATTTCACATCGAAGCATATAAGTCTATCATGTGATCCTATCACTAACACACATGAAGATATAAAGGGACATACTTATGTAAGTATTATTATTTCCCACATTAAAATATGAAGTTATGGTATGTTGGAAGAGGTTCAGTTTAAGCATCCATCACATATAGTCTTTCCTAATTTCATAACCAAACTTGATAGGGTTGGAGGGGCATTACAATTCATCTCTCATTGAGCTTCACCCTTTTTCTTTTCAGTATCTCACATAAAATGAGAAAAGTCAGAAATAGTCTTCAATGTTGTACCACCTTCAAGTAATGCTTCCTTGATCCAATTCACAACCAAAGTAAGAGTGTTCCTATCTTGGGAAATGGATTGTGAAAATTTCTTTGATCTTTTCTTTTCATAGAACTTCTCTACTCCTTCAATTGTTGCATCTTCAAGATTTGTAATCTCCTTTTCAGTAGTAGTAATTATTTGTCCTAGCTGCTCAATCAGAGTGGCCTTTTCATCATACTTTACATCTGGTACCAAGTCAAAAAATATGTCTTTGGATTTTATTATATGACTTGTGCCTCTTTCTTCATCTTTTCTTTCTTATCTTTGGACTTGATCTCCATTGCAAAATTGATCATGTCCTTAGGGCTTATTGTGCTAAAATCTACTTGTCCCTTGAATGGTAAATCATCATCATCAACACTCATCTTGGATAGTGAGGAAGGTGTGTCCTTTTCTTGTTCTTTCTCTATATTTACCTCCTCTTGTTTAACTTTCACAATCTCATATGTATCCTCTTTTTCTTCCACTTGATCTTCCCCCTAATCCTCTGTAGGAACCTCAACTTGTTCACCATCGGTCATAGCCGGATTAGTACCCATGTTTAATGGTTCTTCTTCCTTTTGTTCCTCAGGTAGATCCTGATCCTCCCTGTACCTATGGGTTCATCCTTAATTTTCATAGCTGGGATATCACCTGTAGTGTCCATCTCATCTTTGAGTTCCTCAAGTGTGACCTTCACACCATTAATAGTGAATCTCTCATCTATTTGAGTAACCACTGGATCATCTTCTTGTTCTTATACCAGTGCCTCTTCATGTTCTTTATCCTTTTCATCTTCAAACATACCCAAGTGTTTCATCAATATCTCCTCAGTTTCATCTTGAACTCCAAGAGACTCACCACATAATAATCTTGTTAGTATCTTCTTAGTTTTGAAGAGTGGTCTTGTTTCTACAAGAATATTTTTCATTTCCTCTTCTGACATTTTTAATTGTAGTTGTAATAAAATATACTAGATCAATTCCTTGTCCTATTTAATGACAACATACCATCCAAAATCAAGTTTATTATACAAGGAAGTGGGTATCTATCCTTGTAACTCCATCAAAGTTAGACTAGACTTATTCATGTTGTACACTATAACATCTTCAATCTCTTCTTGGTCCTCTTTACCAAATTTATCATAATACTTGTTAACTCCATAAGTACACACCACTTTATCACTTTATTGATAATCCTATCAATATAAATAAATAATTTAAAATCTAACTTAGGCTTAACTAACTCAGTGGTCGGGAAAGCTACCACTTTAAAATTCTTACCTTGAGCCTTGAGTTCCTTCTTCTCTTCTTCTGATTCTATTCCTTCAGCTTCTTCATGTTCTTCTTTATATCCCTTAGCTTTTTCTTTATTTCTCTTTCCAACAACTTTTGTAGCAGTAGCCTCCTTGGATTTTGTAGGCTCAGATTATTTCTTCTTGACTATCCAGAATCATCACTAGAGTTGTTTTCTCCTTCTTTACTATTGTTGCACTTATTTTCTACCAACCAGTTGAGACACTACTAGTTTCACTAACAGTCTCAACATATTCATCTTGTGTTGTACCTGATATGCTAGCTTTCTCAGAAACATGCTTGGATCTAGCCTTCTCAATTTGTTCCTTTTTAAATCCTTTTTGAATCATAAATTATTTTACTTCCTTTCTCACTTTCTTCTCAATAACTGGTTTCATCAATTCATTGTGCACTTCGAGTGACTTCTCTTGAAATGTCCCAAACCTTAGAGTCTTAGGATCTATCAGTTGAGCTAACAAGTTTTCTACATACAATGTCAAAATATCTCAATCTACCTCATATCCCATAGGTATCACCCATGAGGTCCTTGGCTCAAATTCTTCCATCTGACAAGTGTTAGTATCAACCAAAAAGAAAACAATGTCCTTGTACTTATCAACAATTTGAGAAGGTATTCTTTCTTTTCATGCATCTTCTTCTAAAATTCCTTGAAATATCCCAAACCTTTCCAGTAAACTCACTTCCTAATATTTTGATCATGTTATTAATCTTAATAAAATTTGGAGTACCTACTGTCCATGCAATATTGCTAATACCAGGAAACATGTTTGAGAAATAGAAGAATAAACACATAATCACCAGACCATACTTGAATTTTTGTCTCTTGTTATTTTTTATCTTCTCAAGATTCAACATTAGCTACTCTCTCATTGCCTCAGCCAAATCGTAATCATTTTTTTCCTTGATCATCTTATATGTTGTATGAATAGCACCACCATGTATGTTATTCAACTGACTGGAATGGTAGACCTTATAACCAATAACCATTGATGCATATTTCATCTCTTCATCTGTTATGTCATTCATAGTCATTCTGTGACCATCCAACTTAGATTTTATTAGACTAATTACTTCTTCTTTGGGTATAGTGCAAAGAATAGATACTTCACCGGTTGAACATAGATTGGTTACAACATGAATTGTCTCTTTCATAATTTATGTGATCGGTTAAGCCACGTGAATTGATCATGGATCCTTCTTAAAACATATCTTATCTGATATTCTTCAAACTCATCAGGATAGTCAATTACATGATGAAAACCTTTATCATCAATACATTCAAATGCTCATCTTTCAAAACTTAGTTATCATCACATAATCTCTTATACTATTCATAGATCACCTTGAAAACTAGATCTTTTAACTTGCAGTGAATGAATGCTCTAACATCCTCAATGTGCATAACACCATAGAGAATGCTGGTTAGGGCACTTGCTGGGTCATTTTTAGTTGATTTGAATGGATGTATTTTAAAATATAGTCTAGGTCTCTAAGTTATATCAATAAAATTAGGAGTAGTCATATTAAATTTCCAACCACAAGAGTAGATAATAGATAAATACCTCAAACTATTCACAACTAGGGTTCTAGCTGAAAACACGACAACAACATGACAACAACCACTGATTGGTTTTTTCTTTCAGATCACCACAAATAATATTTCCTTATCACTTGGATCTCTGCAAATTTCTCAAACAACACTTCTTTCACTCCACAATAGTTCTCAAAATATGCAAGGTTAAAATACAATTCAAAATAACCTTTTTGTCTACCTTAGCATACACAATAAATGCTCTCACTAATAGAACATACCTTTTCACTGATTGACCCAAAAGTTCATTATCGATTATCAAAACACCATGTAATCCAAAAAAACTCCACAATACATTCCAAAAGACTTTATTGCATCATAAAATGTTGATAGATCTTACCAAACACCTATAGAGGGGGTCAAAAGATGAATTGAACAATACTTTCTCTCCCTAAGCCACGTAAAGGATTAGTTTGATGAAGAATTATCCACACCTGATGGAGATGAAAAGTCCTCTAATGAATTACTATCTTCTTTCTTCTTCCAAGTCTCATTCATCTCTCTACTGGTCTCTACTACATTCACAATCTTTTTTCCTTTTCGATTGCTTGATTGGTGTATCGATTGGTTCCTTGACCTGCAACCCCTTGCTAGATGTGTAATCTTACATGAAAATGGAAACATGCCATACTAGTTGACCTCCATGGTCCATCATTGCCTCTTTTAGTCCTCATTTTGTAATTCATAGCTATGTTTCCATAATTATCATAGATTGAGCATGTGACATTGAATTCCCTCTCCCTTCGATAAGGTGTTTTCCGGTTCATAGATAACCATTGGTTGTTTACTCTTGACCTGCACTCATCAAATTTATGGCCATATTTGTTACAATTGTAATAGTGACCATCAAATTTACTTGATATACTACTAGAACTAGATCTAAAATCATGATAAGTGTGACCATAATTATAGAAATTATAAAATATCCATCAAAAGTGCTAGTCCTATTTGTAAATCTACTTCTACACACATTTGTAGTATGACTCACTTTATGACAATTGAAACATACAAGCTTGTAATATTTCTTACTAGAATTCCTTTGTGTTACCTTTGGTGGCAACTTTCCTTCTTGTTTAATCTCCTTAGTTCCATAAGATTCACCAACTTGAAAGGTAGATTGACTGGTATATCCTAGACATGTGGTCCCTTTGCTTCTTCTTTGATTTCTGATTTACTCATCAAGTTTCAGAGTGCTTTCATTGAACTTCTTTAGAAAATCATTTTCATTCTTTAGTTCTCCTTTCACTTTCTCTAATCAGAGCATAGTCCAAGATGGAATTGGGAAAATATTAAAAGCCAATTTTTTGGTATTTTTTATGTTTCAGTAAAGTGCAATTTTGAAGGTCTTCGGGGCATTTTGGGGCCTAGACGCCTTAAGAGAGCTCACCATGGTGTGACCTCCCAATTTTGGTTTGATATTTATTGAAGATATTTCCAATGGAGTAAATGGTTCATAATTTGGAGCTAGGACTATAAATTTATGCCTTCTCCAAGTGGACCTATTTTTATATATAGTTTTTTATATTTTTTGGTAGTTTTAATAGTTCATTTTTAATAAACATTATGAGGACTCTTAATTTCATTTAAAGGGGTTCCATTGACTCTTGGGATCCATCAAATTTGTATAAACTCTAATTTTGAATAGAATGGATCACTTTTTGGCTTGCAATCTGGTTGTTAATCTTTCTAGTTTTTACATTAAACTTAACAATACCGCAAGAATCACATTGGGTATTGTAATTTGATTTCATAATTCAAATGATTCTCATTCTCATTTCTTAGGTTCTCATTCTCTCTTCCCAATTTCTCATTTCTCATCATCGGATTATTGATCTCACCTTTTAGATCTTCCAGTTCCCCTTTAGTCTCATGAAGGTGCGCATTCAAGGTACCTACCTCTTTCTCATTCTTGAATATTTCATGTTCTTTATCCTTCAAGTATTGTTCCTTAGCTTTTACGACATCTTCACCAGTCTTCCTTACTTCCATCTCTTCATACATCCTGATCGATTAGGCTTAAATCTCTCTCTTAAGGTTTCTCTTATCTTTCTTCAATATTTCATTCTCCTTACCCATGGCTTCTAGGGCTTCTTCAGATTCCTCATATCCACTATGTGTAGACAATTTCTCAATGTAAGATTGAGTCTCATCCAATTTTTCAACAAGATCTTTTCACTTGGCTAAATATTGCTTCAACTGATCTTGCAATTCTTTGATAACCCTTTTAGCTTCATCAGGTTGTCTCTTGTATCTCAAACTTCCATATTTTTCATAAGGATCTTCCCCCAACTGTTAGGTTTCTTCAAGGGAACAAGGATCTGATATCAATTGTTAGTATTATAAGGCACTGAGGGGTGGGGAGGGTGGTGAATCAGTGCAATAAAAAATCTAAAACTTTTAACAATAACCTTCCACAATAACCAACATGCAAAATATATTATAACATAGAAGCATAACAAGTAAACCATTCTCACATATTGAACATAAGACACAAGATTGTTTCCTGTGGAAACCCTTTTTACAAGGCTAAAACCACGTTTGGGGATGATGCCCACAAATTTCACTAGTGCCCCATGAAATATGCTCTATTAGGAGAAATTATGAAAACTTTTCTGAGGTTATACCTGGTTAAGAGTATCAGTAGTCTAGTTAAGAACTACAATAGTCTTATTAAAGACTACCATGTCAAGGGATTTAAAAATCTAGCTAAAGAGCCACTTGGTTAGAGGAATTTGAAATAAAATCTAGCTAAAGAGCCACTTGGTTAGAGGAATTTGAAATTCACAGCTATTTTGAAATCCATAACCACTTATATACTTGTTATAGGTCGATGTTAGAACCCTAAAACATTTTACAAGTTGGCCAAAAAATCTAACTTTACATATGAGTGAGCATGCCAAAATAAAAATCCAACATCCTTAATGTTGGCCCAAAACATCTAAACTTATCAACATGTTGGCCCAACACTTACATTTGACCGCAACACCAATCTAGTAGCCTTTTCCCTACATATTGTCTTCTTACCGATTGATTGAACACTTAGTTGCTTCTCCAATTTGATCCTTCAACACCATTGGTAAATATGACATATTATGAGAAACAAAACATGTTTCTAGCATTAAAAACACCACAATACAATCATGTAACCAAAATACATATCACCCTCATCAAATGCGAGCAATATGATCACTAAGCTCCTACATGTATCTTCATATATTATAATTAAAACTTTAAAGTTTTTTCTCTTAGAATATAGGGATAGAATATGACATAGGCATGTATCATGATCTCAATTATATTTCTAATTTATTCATGCTACCATCTATAAAATTCTTTCCAAATTGGTGGTTTTTAGACTCAAACTCATCTTGGATAAGTTGAATTCTCAAATTCAAAAGTAGTTTGTTCAAGGAAGGCATATAATGGATGTTGTGTTCATCACTCATGAATTGTTACATTCTATGCACTACAAACAAAATCCATGTATGGTCTTTAAAATTGATATATCTAAGGCCTATGATAGACTTTCATGGCCTTTTATGATAGAGGTCCTCAATAAGTTTGGTTTTAGAGGCATATTTTTGAAAATTTTAGAGGCTTGCTTCACTATTCCTTGTTTTGTCTTGGTGAATGTCTCTCCTAAAGGATATTTTTCCTATGTAATATTCTAGAGAAAAGGTGACCCTTTCTATCCCTACCTTTTTATTCTTGTGGCAAACGCTATGGAAAGAAACTATAGAAGGATTTGTGCTCATGGTATCATAAAAGGTGTTAAGGTTGTTTTCTCCTTGCCTATTGAAACTCATCAACGATTTGTGGAAAACACAATTTTATTTGGGGTTGCCTCTATTTTGTAGCTAAATAGTGGAAGAATGTCTTTAATGACTATATTGTGGTCTTAGGTCAATATTGTTGGCAAGTTGGCTATACTGGTGTATATGACTTAGTATAGTGTTGTCATTATGGAAACAAAGTCATATAGCAATTTGGAGTCAGCGCACTTGATGAGAAGATCAGAAATTGGCTAAGTGTTGAAGACTAGACAATGTACAGAGCACCAAAAGTTCATATCATCAGCGCACATGTGCACGGTTGAGTTATGGTATGCGCGCAGGAGTTAAGTTGGTAACATCATATACATGCTTAGTCTATGAGCGCATGATCAGATATGGAGGCATGATAAAGTTACAGTCAGTTGAAGTCACACAGCCAGTGTGTGCCAGAGAAGAACAGAGTAAGAAGCTGACAATTGGCATTTTGATTTGTGGTTATATTCTTATGATGTAAAGGCCATGAGCCTATTGTAATTAGGTTTCCTACATGTAATTGTATTTTTTTGTAAACACGCTTGAGCCAATTCAATTGGAAGTGTTGTATGTAATAGGTTTAAAGGCCAACCTAGTTGTTTGTTTTGTATGCACATATAAATATGAGATGCACCCATTGTAATTAGTGTGGAAGTTGTTATAGAGTTGAGATAAGAAAAGAAGAAGAGTGTGAAGGTTTGTCAAGATTTATTAGAGCTTTGCAAGAGGTCAAAGCATCAGCGCATAAAAGGAACTAATCAGACAAGCAGTGTCACAGTGACCATTCATCCAGTAGATATAGTGTGTATTTGAGACCAGAAGGTGTTAGAAAGTAAAGTCCACCAAGATAACTAAGAGGGGAGGGGTGAATCAAATATCTAATAATTATAACCTTTATCAACTTCAATAGCATTTAACCATATAAGTAATGTAATTAACAACCATATAAAGATATTCATACACAATAACACAATGACACAAGATATGTTAACTAGGGAACCTCTTGATCAAAGAGTAAACCCCAGTGGGAATGATGCCCAAAAAAGATGCACTAATATGAATATTCCTTGTGAAAGGATGGACTCTGTTAGGAGTCTTATGAAATGCATTCAGTAAATATGAATCCTTGTTAGGAGATTTTGAATCCCTGCTAAAAGATTCTAACTCTGTTAGGAGCTATGGAAGACAGAAGGACCCACTACCCAAACAGCTTCAATGGCAAGATCATTGAACACACTATCTAACTAATCTTTAGATTATTCAATAGAATAATATAAAATCATTACTAATCTCAACAATATGTTGCCTCTTCTCTGACTGTGCCAAACCGCACTTACTGCTACACCAGATCTCAATTTCAAATCTCTGTACCTCGCATATCCTCTTTCAAAAATTCACTTTCCCAACTTCATTTACTTCATCAATTCCATATTACAACAAGGAAAAAAATTCCTTCCTTTATACCATATTCAAGTAATTACAAATGAGTCGGCATATAATTGCAAAAATAAAAGTTTCTACACATTACATCAAAATTACACAAAACTGTCAGCTTCCAATTAGAATAACTCTTCACTCATTCAAAATCAAAGTTTTCCCTATCATCCACATCACTAACAATATGTCTTCAACTTCTCTCTAACTTGCAAAACAAGATTCCATCCCGATTAGGAGATATCATCTAATTTCCACAAATTGGTACACAGGAACACTGCCTAAATACTACTTCTACCAAAATGCTCATAACTTCCATGAGTAAAAGAATTACTGTCTGTGCTCTTAACCATGAACATATAACATAACAAAGAGTAAATACTCAACATTTCATAGCTTGATCTGCAATATCCCACGTGCACTAATCCAAACACTATTTGCTTCACTACTAATCTCCAGTAGATCACTGTGTTGACATGAATGACAATCAAAGTCATGAATGCAACAAAAAATACTACAGAATGGATACCAATACTCCCATAGGATATATTTATCATTCATTCCTAACAATCTCCCACATTGTCATTGATGACAACATAGATGGAAAAAATCCAATGTTCCATAAATCCAACACCATTGCTCTGAAAAATACTTTCAAGTCCTCTTCATCAATCAAATCTTGCTTCATTTTCCTATTCAGTTCTCTCCAAAAAATGGTACAAATAGTTTTTTAGGTGTACTTCTCCCCCATTGACATCAATGACAGATATTTCATCATTATGTCAACAACAACTCTAATGTCAAAAGACACTGTTCATAAAATACATTCACTAGAGTCCTCATGAATCATCTCAGATACACATACTCCCCCATAGAGGAAGTACCAACATCCAGTCTAGAAGAAAGATAAGGCTTATATACCATTGGATGGATGCAACAATCTGCATCACTTCTCAAAAGTAGGTTGGCGTATAACTCCAAGTATACCTCTCAGATACTCATATGTATCCTTAGGCAAATGTTTTGTAAATATGTCTGATATCTACTCCTTTGTGCTTATGTACTCAAGTCTAACTTCTTTCTCAGCAACTTTCACTCTTACTATATGATACTTAATCTCTATATGTTTTGTCTTAGAATGCAATATAGGTTTCTTAGATATACTAACTGTGCTAGTGTTATCACAATGTATAACAGTAGGCTCAAAAATTTTTATTCCAATATCCTTCAGCATCTACTTCATCCAAATTATCTGGTTAAAATTGTTTGCTACTGCTACATACTCTACTTTTGCTATGCTTTTTGAAATACAATTATGCTTCTTGCTTTCCCAAGAAACCAATCTTTCTCAAAGGAAAAATGCTCCACCAATGGTGCTCTTTTTATCATCAACACTGCCTCCCCAATCAGCATCTGTATATGCACATAGGGTGAAATCATCATATTTTTCATACCATAATCCATAGTCCATTGTGCCTCTTAAATATCTCAGTATCCTCTTTACCGCTGCATAATGTAATTCTCTAGGTTCAACTTGAAATCTTGCTACAATTCCAACTGAATGTGCTATATCAGGTCTTGTATGTGTCAAGTATTGCAATCCTCCAATCATAGATCTGCACTTTTTCTATTAAACTGCAAGAGTCTCATCTATGTTAGATAATTTATGTCCAGTTACCATAGGTGTTCCAACTTGTTTACAGTTCTCCATTCCAAATATTTTCAACAGGTCATTCAAGTATTTTGTCTGACTAACAAAGATACCATCACTGTTCTATGTTATCTGTAATCCCAAAAAGTATTTCATTTCACCAATCACACTCATTTCAAATTTAGTCTTCATTTCATTAGCAAATTTATCACTGGATTCATCTTTTCCTCCAAAAATAAAGTCATCAACAAAAATAACTACAACCAACAAAGCATTTTCAATTTCTTTTGTGTATAGGTTGCTATCAGTTGTTCCTTTTGTAAATCCCAATTTTAACAAATACTTATCCAATCTTTCATACCAAGTTCTAGGTGCTTGCTTTAGTTCATATAAAGCTTTCTTTAGTTTACATACCATGTCTCCTTCTTGAGTTAAAGGAAAACCTTCAGGCTGCTCAATGTAGACTTCTTCCAACTCTCCATTCAAAAATGCTGACTTCACAGCCATCTGATATACTTTGAATTTCTTAAAAGCTGCATAGGCCAAAAACATTCTGACTACTTCAATTCTTTCTACTGGTGCAAAAGTTTCTTCATAGTCAATTCCTTCTTGCTATGAGTATCCTTTACATACCAATCTTGATTTGTTCCTTACTACTTCTCCTTGTTCATTCATCTTGTTTCTAAATACCCATTTATTTCCAATAACATTCTTATCTTTAGGTTTAGGGACCAGTTCCCATGTCTTGTTCTTTTCAATCTGATCTAGTTCTTCTTTCATAGCTTTAATCCAATGTTCATCTTCACAAGCTTCACTAGTAGATTTATGTTCAATTTGAGAAATCAAACATAACTATTCTTGTACCTTATTTCGAGTCTGAACTCCTCTATCTATGCTTCCAATAATATGCTCAACAGGATGATTCCTTGTTAAATTCCTATTAGGTGCCACTATCTCAGATCTTACTTGAAGTGTTGGCTCTTCAATTATCTCATTGTGGCTTTCATTCAACAAGTCACTGTCGGTTTCATAGAATAATTCAGTAGTTTCAGTTTTAGGTCTAGGATGAGTTCCTTCATCAGATTCATAATCAAGCATTCTTTCCTAAATCTTGAACTTTTCATCAACTTTAACATTTGCGCTCTCAACAATAGTCTTAGTTCTCTTGTTATAACATTTATAAGCTTTTCTCTTCAAAGAATATCCAAGAAATATACCTTCATTACTTCTAGGATCAAACTTTCCAATATCATCATCTCTCTTTATATAACATTTTCTTCCAAAAATTCTAAAATACTTAATTGAGGGTGCATGTTCAAACCATAATTCATAGGGTGTCTTGTCTGTGTCTGCTCTGATTTGTACTCTGTTCATTGTATACACTGTTGTGTTCACTGCTTCTCTCCATAATGTCTTCGCCAAATCATTTTCAAATAACATAGCTCTTGCTTCTTCAGTCACTGATTTGTTCCTTCTTTCTTCAATACCATTTTGTTCAAGTGTTCTAGGGGCTGAAAATTGTCTTTTAATACCATTTACTTCACAAAAGGTGTTAAACTCTCTAGAAGTAAATTCTCCACCTCTATCTGATCTCAAACATTTAATTTTCATTCTAGATTCATTCTCAACTTTATTCTTAATGATCTTAAACTTATCAAATGCTTCAGACTTTTATTTAAGAAATGCAATCCACATCATTCTTGTAAAATCATCAACAAGAATCATAAAATACCTTTCTCCATAGAATCCTCTAGTCCTTGTAGGACCGCTCAAATCTGAATGAACAATCTCCAAATTTTTTGTAGATGTAAATTTCTTACTAGGAAATGAACATCTCTTTTGTTAAGCCATCACACATTCCTTGCAAATCATGTTAGTAGGCTTCATAATTTTAGGCAAATCTCTTAGTGCAAGTGTAGTACTCACTTTTATAATGTTATCAAAATTTATATGAAAAAATATTCTATGCCATAACCAATTGTCATCAATCTTAGTAATCAAACATGTCATCTCAGTATGATTCAACTGAAATACATTACCTCTTGTTCTAGATCTAGTTCTAATCAAATTTCCATCTTTATCTTTTATCACACAAGTTTTCTCAGTAAACCAAACTTGATATCCCTTATCAACTAACTGTCCAACACTCAAAAGATTATGTTTCAAACCATCCACAAAGTAAACATGGGTATGTGCAAGATCATGAGGGGCCAAACTATGCCCTTAAGTGGCAATGAAAAATCAGCAAATCAGGGTTAGTCAACTTCACGTGAAAATTTAAACTAGCTATCAACCTAATACCAAAAAGTTGTAAGAATAGAATTTGTAGGAAATTGAATGAAGTTTCTAAACTACTAGGCCTTTTCTAAAAAAAAAAATATAATTGGTGAAAAGTATAAATTTCAATATAGCAGTACAAAAATTTCAAGAAAAAAATAAGAAGTGTATGTTTGACCACCTTAATCATGATCAAATGATAATATTTTTTTATAATATTTTATATATAAGTAGTAGACTCATTCCCGGATGTGACACATATTTTTTTGTAATTTTATTCCAAAAAAATAATTAATTATGAATTTTTTGCTACAACATTGTTAGAATAAAAAAACTCTCATGTCTGACCACCTTAACTCATTCAAAACTTTACAAAATTCAAATTTATTTTTTCCTTATAGTAGGCAAAGTATAGAATGTGACACATTTTTTGGATTTCAAAAATGTTATACCGTTTGAAAGTTATAGTCACTTTTTAATCAGTATATGAATCAGCACTTTAGAGGTAACTCAATTAGAAAATAACTAATAATTACTTACCGAATTCAAAGTTTGACAACAATTATATCGATAGAAAGCTGATAATCTCCTTAAAATACCCTTTTCATTTCATCAAATTCGGGTGAAAAAATAATTGTCACCTACATGGTCGAAGTCTGGAACTCAGAGAAACAGGGGAAAGACACGTTTTTGTGACATTTGAAGAGTTGACCAGGTAGGTTTGGTGCAAAAACCAATACCGAGCCAAATCGGGTACCCAATTTTTTCGGGTACCCGAAAATCCTGGCAGAATTTTGAATTTTAAATTTTCCCTCCCCTTTCTCCCTCTTAATTTATTTCCAACCCCTTTCTCCCTCAAATTTCTCCATACTTCAATATATTATATATCAAAAATTATATATTAGATTATATATTATATATATTAAATATTACATAATATCTATTATATATTAAATATTATATAATATATATTTTACATTAAATATTATATAATATATATTAATATTAAATGTTACATTATACATCGTATATTATATATTATTTTATATGTATTATTTATTAATATGTATTTTACAATATATCACATGATATCTTCATATTTAAATTGTATATATATATATATATATATATATATATATATATATATATATATATATATATTATATATTATATATAAAATATTGTTGTATATATAATAAAATCAAGTATAGTATATATATATAATATATATTATATAGGACATTAATACATAGGTTAACTACACCAATATAATGCATCCAAAAGGTTTCCAAAGGGGACATAGAGGGTTCCTAAGGGTCCTATGGCTTGAGAAAGTGTACTAGGACCCCTTAGGTCCCGGTGCAACCCCCGACAACACATTAGAGCACTCAATTGTGTCCAAGGGAGTCGTACGACCCCTTGGGACACACTTTCATGTTGAAATGTGTCAAAAGGGGTCATGGAGACTTCATAGGGGTCCTAGTATGCCTTATCACATGTTAGGACCCCTAGGAAGTCCCCATGGCCCCTTTTGACACATTTCAACACTTAAGTTTGTCCCAAGGGGTCGTATGACCCTTTAGAACACACTTGAGTGTTCTCATGTGTCGAAAGGGGTCAACAGGACTTCCTACGGGTCTTAGTACGCCATATCACGCATTAGGACCCCTAGGAAGTCCTGATGACTCTTTTTGACACATTTCAACACTCAAGTGTGTCCCAAGGGGTCGTATGACCCCTTATGACACACTTGAGAGTTCTAATGTGTCAAAAGGGCTCATGGAGAATTCCTAGGTGCCTAACATGTGATAAGGCATACTAGGACCCTTAGGAAGTCCCCATGACCCCTTTTGACACATTTAAACACTCAAGTGTGTTCCAAAGGGTCGTATGACCCCTTAGGACACACTTGAGTGTTCTAATATGTCAAAAGGGGTCATGGGCACTTCCTAGGGGTCCTAGTATGCTTTATCACATGTTAGGACCCCGAGGAAGTCCCGATGACCCCTTTTGATACATTTCAATAGTCAAGTGTGTCCCAAGGGGTCGATAAATCCTTAGGAAAAACATGAGAGTTTTATTGTGTCAAAAAGGGTCATGAGGACTTCCTAGGGGTCATAACGCATGATAAGACATACTAGGACCCCTCGAAAGTTGCCACGACCTTTTTTGACACATTTCAACACTCAAGTGTGTCCCAAGGGGTCATAGGGACTTCCTAGGGGTCCTAGTACGCCTTATCACATGTTAGCACCCCTACTAAGTCCCCATGACCCCTTTCAACACATTTCAACACTCAAATGTGTCCCAAGGGGTCGTATGACCCCTTATGACACACTTAAGAGTTCTAATATGTCAAAATGGGTTATGGGGACTTCCTAGGGGTCCTAACACATGATAAGGCATACTAGGACCCCTAGGAATTCCTCATGACCCTTTTTGACATATTTCAACACTCAAAGTGTGTTCCAAGGGGTTGTATGACCCTTTAGGACACACTTGAGTGTTCTAATGTGTCAAAAGGGGTCATGGAAACTTCCTAGGGGTCCTAGTACACCTTATCACACATTAGGACCACTAGGAAGTCCCCATGACCCCTTTCAACATATTAGAACTCTCAAGTGTGTCCTAATGGGTCATACGACCCCTTGAGACACACTTGAGTGTTGAAATATGTCAAAAGGGGTCATCGGTACTTCCTAGGGGTCCTAATGCGTGATAAAACATACTAGGACTCCTAGGAAGTGCACACGACCCCTTTTGACACATGAAAACACTCAAGCATTTTCTAAGGGGTCATATGACCCCTTGGGACACACTTGAGTGTTGAAATGTGTCGAAAGGGGTCATGGGGACTTCATAAGGGTCCTAACATGTGATAAGGCATACTAGGACCCCTGGGAAGTCCCCATGACCCTTTTTGACATATTTCAACATTCAAATATGTCCCAAGGGGTTGTATGACACCTTAGGACACACTTGAGTGTTCTAATGTGTCGAAAGGGGTCATGGGCACTTCCTAGGGGTCCTAGTATGTCTTATCACACATTAGGACCCCTAGCAAGTCCCGATGACCCCTTTTGACACATTTCAACACTCAAGTGTGTTCCAGCAAATCGTATGACCCATTATGACACACTTGAGAATTCTAATATGTTGAAAGGGGTCATGGGGACTTCCAAGGGGTCCTAATGCATGATAAGGTGTACTAGGACCCCTAGGAACTTTTGACATATTTCAATACTAAAGTGTGTTTAAAGGGGTTGTACAATCCCTTAGGACACACTTTAGTATTCTCATGTGTCAAAATGGGTCATGGGGACTGCCTAGGGGTCCTAGTATGCCTTATCAGGTGTTAGGACTCCTAGGAAGTACCGATGACCAATTTTGACATATTTCAACACTCAAGTATGTCCCAAGTGGTCGTATCACAACTCAAGACACACTTGAGAGTTCTAATGTGTTGAAAGGGGTCATGGGGAATTCTTAGGGGTCCTAGTATGCTTTATCATGTGTTTGGACCCCTAGGAAGTCTTCATGACCCCTTTTGACACATTTCAACACTCAAGTTTTTCCCAAGGAGTTGTATAACCTCTTATGACACACTTGAGAGTTATAATATGTCAAAAGGGGTCATGGGGACTTCCTAGGGGTCCTAACATATCATAAGGCATACTAGGACCCCTAGGAAGTACTCATGACCCCTTTTGACACATGAAAACACTCAAGTGTGTCCCAAGTGGTCGTATGACCCCTTAGGACACACTTGAGTGTTCTAATGTGTCTAAAGGGGGCATGGGAACTTCCTCAGGGTCTTAGTACGCCTTATAACATGCTAGAACTCTTAGGAAGTCCTGATGACCCCTTTTGACACATATCAACAATTAAGTGTGTCCCAAGGGGTCGTATGACATCTTAGGACACACTTGAGAGTTCTGTTGTGTCAAAAGGGGTCATGGGGACTTCCTAGGGGTCCTAACGCATGATAAGGCATACTAGGACCCCTAGGAAGTCCCCATGACCCCTTTTGAAACATTTCAACACTCAAGTGTGTTCCAAGGGGTCATACGACCCCTTGGAACACACTTGAGTGTTGAAATGTTTCAAAAGGGGTCATGGGGACTTCCTAGGGGTCCTAATATGCCTTATCACGCGTTAGGACTCATACAAAGTTTCCATGACCTCTTTCAACATATTTCAACACTTAAGTGTGTCCCAAGGGGTCATATTACCCCTTAGAATACATGTGTGTTTTCACATGTCAAAAGGAGTCATGTCAACTTCCTAGGGATCCTCGTACACCTTATCACACTTTAGAACCCCTAGGAAGTAGCGATGACCCCTTTTGACACATTTCAACACTCAAGTGTGTCCCAAGGGGTCCTATGACTCCTTAGGACACACTTGAGAGTTCTAATGTGTCAAAAGGGGTCATGGGAACTTCCTAGGGGTCCTAGTATGCCTTATCACGTGTTAGGACCCCTAAGAAATTTTCATGACCCCTTTCCACACATTTTAACACTCAAGTGTGTCCTAAGGGGTCGTATGACCCCTTATGACACACTTGAGAGTTCTAATATGTCAAAAGGGGTCATGGGGACTTCCTAGGGGTTGTAACACATGATAAGACATACTACGACCCCTAGGAAGTCCCCATGACCCCTTTGGACACATTTCAACACTCAAATGTGTCCCAAGGGGTTGTATGACCCCTTCGGACATAGTTGAGTGTTCTAATGTGTCGAAAGGGGTCATGGCCACTTCTTAGGGGTCCTAGTAAGCTTTATCACATTTTAGAACTTCTAGGAAGTCCCGATGACTCTTTTTGACATATTTCAACACTCAAGTGTGTCCCAAGGGGTCGTATGACTCCTTAAGACACACTTGAGAGTTCTAATGTGTCGAAAGGGGTCATGGGGACTTCCTAGGGGTACTAAAATGTGATAAAGAGTACTAGGACCCCTAAGAAGTCTCCATGACCTCTTTTGACATATTTCAACACTCAAGTGTGTCCCAAGGGGTCATATAACCCCTTAGGACACACTTGAGTGTTCTCATGTGTCAAAAGGGGTTATGGGGACTTCATAGGGGTCATAGTATGCCATATCATGTATTAGAACCCCTAAGAAGTACTGATGATCCCTAGGAAGTACCGATGACCCCTTTTGACACATTTCAACACTCAAGTGTGTCCCAAGAGTTCATATGACCCCTTCAGACATACTTGAGAGTTCAAATGTGTTGAAAGGGTCATGGAGAATTCATAGGGGTCCTAGTATGCCTTATCACATGTTAGGACCCCTAGGAAGTCCCCATGACCCCTATTAAGACATTAGAACCCTCAAGTGTGTCTTAAGGGGTCATAGGACCCCTTCAAACATACTTGAAGGTTCAAATGTGTCAAAAGGGGTCATGGGGACTTCATAGGGTCTTAGTATGCCTTATCATGCATTAGGACCCCTAGGAAGTCCCCATGACCCCTTTTGACACATTGGAATTCTTGAGTGCTACCACCCCTTTGGACACACTTGAGAATTCCAATGTGTCAAAAGGGGTAATGGGGACTTCTTACGGTTCCTAACATGTGATATGGTATACTAGGACCCCTAGGAAGTCCCCATGAACCATTTTGACATATTTGAACCCTCAAGTGTTTTCGAAGGGGTCCTACGACCCTTTAAGACACACTTGAGGTTTCTAATGTGTCAAAAGGAGTCATGGGGACTTCCTAGAGGTCCTAACATGTGATAAGGTGTACTAAGACCTGTACAAAGTCCCCATGACCTCTTTTGACACATTTCAACACTCACGTGTTTCCCAAGGGGTTGTATGACCCATTATGACACACTTGACTATTCTAATGTGTCAAAAAGGGTCATGGGGACTTCCTAGGGGTTCTAATACACCTTATCATGTGTTAGGACCCTTGGAAGTCTCCATGATCCCTATTGACACATTGGAATGCTCAAGTGTTTCCGAAGGGGTCATATGACCCCTTCAGACACACTTGAGCATTCAAATATTTCAAAAAGGGTCATGGGGACTTCCTAGGGGTAATAGTATGCCTTATCACACATTAGGACCCCTAGTAAGTCCCCACGACCCCTATTAACACATTTGAATACTCAAGTTTGTCCTAAGGGGTCCTACGACCCCTTCAGACACACTTGAGCATTCAAATCTTTCAAAAGGGGTCATGGGGACTTCCTATGGGTACTAGTATGCCTTATCACATGTTTGGATCTCTAGGAAGTCCCCATGACCCCTATTGACACATTTGAATGCTCAAGTGTGTCTTAAGGGGTCCTACAACCCCTTAAGACATAGTTGTGCATTGAAATGTTTCAAAAGGGGTCATGGGGACTTCCTAGGGGTCCTAACGCATGATAGGGCATACTAGGGCCACTAGGAAGTCCCATGAAACATTTTGACATATTTGAACCCTCAAGTGTGTCTGAAGGGGTCCTACAATCCCTTATGACACACTTGAGGGTTCTAATGTGTCAAAAGGAGTCATGGAGACTTCCTAGGAGTCCTAACACATGATAAGGTGTACTAGGACCTGTACAAAGTCCCCATGACCCCTTTTGACATATTTTAACACTCAAGTGTGTCCCAAAGGGTCCTATGACCCCTTATGACACACTTGAGTGTTCTCATGTGTCAAAAGGGGTCATGGGGACTTCCTAGGGGTCCTATTATGCATTATCACATGTTAGGACCCCTAGGAAGTCCCCATGACCCCTATTGACACATTGAAATGCTCAAGTGTGTCCTAAGGGGTCCTACGACCCCTTCAGATAGACTTGAGCATTCAAATGTTTCAAAAGGGGTCATGAGGAATTTCTAGGGGTACTAGTATGTCTTATCACACGTTAGGAACCCTAGGAAGTCCCCATGATCCCTATTGACACATTGAAATGCTCAAGTGTGTCTTAAAAGGTTCTACAACCCCTTCAGACATATTTGTGTATTCAAATGTTTCAAAAGGGGTCATGAGGACTTCCTAAGGGTCCTAGTATGCCTTATCATGCGCTAGGACCCCTAGGAAGTCTCCATGACCCCTTTTGACACATTAGAACTCTCAAGTGTGTCCTATGAGATTCTACGACCCCTTCGGACACATGTGAGGGTTCAAATGTGTCAAAAGGGATCATGGGGTCTTCCTAGGGTTCCACGCCTTAGGACACACTTGAGAGTTCTAATGTGTCAAAAGGGTTCACGGGGATTTCCTAGGGGTCATAGTACACCTTATCATGTGTTAGGACCCCTAGGAAGTCCCCATGGCTCTTTTTGACACATTAGAATCCTCAAGTGTGTTCCAAGGGGTCATAGGACCCCTTTAGACACACTTGAGGGTTCAAATGTGTCGAAAGGGGTCATGGAGACTTTCTAGGGGTCCACCCCTTAGGACACACTTGAGGGTTCTAATGTGTCAAAAGGGGTCTTTCAGACTTCTTAGGGGTCTTACTATGCCTTATCACGTGTTAGGACCCCTAGGAAGTCTCCATGACTCCTTTTGACACATTAGAATCCTCCAGTGTGTTCCAAGGGGTGGTAGGACCCCTTTAGACACACTTGAGGGTTCAAATGTGTCAAAAGGGGTCATGGGGACTTTCTAGGGGTCCTAGTATGCCTTATCATTTGTTAGAACCCTTAGGAAATCCCTGTGACCCCTTTTGACATAATAGAACCCTCAAGTGTGTCCTAAGGGGTCATAGGACCCCTTCAGACACACTTGAGGGTTCAAATATGTCAAAAGGGGTCATGGGGACTTCATAGGGGTCCTAGTATGCCTTATCATGTGTTAGGACCCCTAGGATGTCCCCATGACCCCTTTTGACACATTGGAATGCTCGAGTGCTACCACCCCTTCAAACACACTCAAGCATTCCAATGTGTCAAAAGGGGTCATGGGGACTTCCTAGGGGTTCGAACGTGTGATAAGGCATACTAGGACCCCTAGGAAGTCCCCATGAACCATTTTGATATATTTGAACCCTCAAGTGTGTTCAAAGGGGTCCTACGACCCCTTAAGACACACTTGAGGTCAAAAGGAGTCATGGGGACTTCCTAGGGGTCCTAACATGTGATAAGGCATACTAGGACCATTAGAAAATCCCCATAACCCCTTTTGACACATGTGAACCCTCCAGTGTGTCTGAAGGGGTCCTACCCCATGACCCCTTTTGACACATGTGAACCCTCCAGTGTGTTTGAAGGGGTCCTACCCCATGACCCCTTTTGACACATGTGAACCCTCCAGTGTGTCTGAAGGGGTCATAGGACCCCTTCAGACACACTAGAGGGTTCACATGTGTCAAAAGGGGTCATGGGGACTTTCTAGTGGTCCTAGTATGCCTTATCACATATTAGGACCCCTAGGAAGTCCCCATGACCCCTTTTGACACATTGGAATGCTCGATTGTGTCCGAAGTGACCCCTTTAGACACACTTGAGCATTCTAATGTGTCAAAAGTGGTCATGGGGACTTCCTAGGGGTCCTAACGCATGATAAGGCATACTAGGACCCCTAGGAAGTCTCAGTAACCCCTTTCGACATACAATTTAAATGTTATGATCTATAAAGTTTACATATATATATATATATATATATATATATATATATATATATATATATATATATATATATATATATATATATATATATATATATATATAAGATATTATTATATAAAATATATATTATATATATATATAATTTGTACATATATTTATATAATATAAACGTTAAATATAATTAAATACAATACATATTAATATATAAAAAATATATTAATTTATAAAATATTATAATATAAAATATATATGACATACAATTTAAAACCCCTAAGATATTATAATATAAAATATATAAATTAATATATAATTATATATATAATACATATTTAAACAATGTATACAAAAGTTCAATTTTTTCATATACTCCCACCGTTTTTTCATACTTGGCAAAATCAGGTACCCAATTTTGAAAAGTTCAAATTTTTCATATACTGCCGTCGTTTTTTCATACTCGGCAAAATTGGGTACCCGATTAAGCTTGTGCTTTGGTGTCAGGTTTGCCTAGGTGTACTGACACCCAAGCCTACTAAAAAGTTAACATACATTTTCATGCGCTTTTGGACGAATGAAAAGTTGATTTTTTTACATCGCCACTTTTTGGCCCCTCATGATCTTGCACATACCCACATCATTAGTATTAGTCTTTCCATCAAGAGTAATAGATAATATACCTTTAATCAAACAAGGTGCATTGTTTCCAACTCTAACAACTCCTCCATCATAATTGTTAAAATTTATGAGCCTTCTCATGTCTCCAGTCATATGATGTGAACAACCACTCTCTATAATCCAATCAACTTTCTTTTCAACTTGAGAAACTAGGGATTTTTCTTCCTTAATTGCTACAAATCCTATATCATCATTATTCTTAGTATCACTTTCACTTAAAGTTCTCGGGTAAGTGCACAAAGATGGGGGACCAAAAAGATACTGTGTGCACAGATGTGTGATCATACTTCTATGAGTCTTTGTATGCGAGAGTGCTCAACAGTGAGTTCTCACAAAATGACCCATAGCTCTCTATCTGAGAAGAGCATGGTTTGAATGTGGCCCTCAGATCAGCCTATTTTACCCATGCAAATACAACTCAGAATGAGAGATTCGAGTTGATCTAAATGAAACTATTCTAAATGATTTGCAATGCAAACTAAGCTAAACTAATTTATTGAAAATGAAATTAAGCTATATGTAATGGATTTAAACTAAAATGATTTGCAATTAATCTAAAATGTAAATTAATCTAAAATGTGAATGTGCAAGTTGAAATGCTAAATGATTACAAGCTATGAAATTCTGCAGCATAAGTTCGATATCAAAATTCGGGATGATTGAATGAGCATGAGAGGTCTCCTTTTATAGGAAAAGTTGGATTCGAATGTGAAAGTAGAAGCAATGTGGGATAAATGAAAAAGAGGAAACAATCATCATTTTTAGAAGGTTTGTAATAAAATGGAATTGTAATACCCCAAAAATGGGCTATAAGTTCATTAATCTCCTACATCTTCAATTCGAACGAAATCGACATCAAAGTCCTAACCTAAGGCACATCTAAACATCATCGAATCATAATTGATTATCTTAAATTCTGCATCGGGGAATATTCCTAGTAATATTCCTAATTATCTTAATTATCTTTAATTTAATGATTATTTGGCGATAAATCACATTTATCCTAAGTTTGATTAATTGAATATTTTCATATTTAATTAATTAGATTTAATATTTGCCACTTAATTATGTAATGAAATTTAATTCTATCTATTATTAATTGTATTGTTTAATTTTGACAATAAATCAAAATTCCTATCTTTAATTGATTAAATTCTTATTTAATTAATTAAAGCATGTTGTCATTATTTAATAGTATAATTTTTAATAAAAGTTTGAATAAATAGTTAATTAACCCATAAATTAATTATTTATTTTCAAAAATCAGTTGAGTTGAGGATAAATCACTTTATTTATTTATTTAATTCTTAATTATTATGCATATTCAAAAGAAACAGTTAAACTCCAAATCAGAAAATCAATGCAAGTTATTGACTTTTTGGAACTCAACATCCTTTTGGAGTTCAAAAAGCTGATCTAAACTCTAATTTGAGTTAAAAAGCTGTTTTTGCATGATTTTGAGAATTAACTATCTTTCATGATCAGATAACTCAAAAATCAAGCTGAGTTTATTTGAGTGATTTATGGCTTTTATCCATGCACCTCCAAAGCCCTAGATTTCTATAAATTAATGCTTTAGCTCTTCACAAATCATCTCATATTTTGCACAATCACGCTGGAGAATTGGAATTGAAGAATCAAAGCTCTTGCGAATCGACATTTTTGTGAGATCAATCTTATTTTTGCATTCATATTACATATCATTGTTAGATTCATAGCATATCAGTTTTCAATAGCATTCATATCATATCAATTTATCATTCTTATTGCATAGAAAATATCAAAAATATAGATTAATTGCATTTATTCCATATCTAGAATTGCATTCAAATCCTTCATTTAGGTGTCATCTAGGTCACTGATCTTGATTACAATCTGAGAACATTAATCTCGCACCTATTAGAAGGCAGTAAATCGCTTGGTTAGATAGCTTTCAATTTTGCACGATTTTGATTATCACTAACCTCTAATGTTTTACTGAGTGTTGTGTCTACAGATCAGGTACAATTTTCACACACACATTTCTGGCGCCCACCGTGGGGCCCTGAAATGGGTTTCCCTTCATTTCTATCAATTTTCTATCTTTTGAGGATAAGGGTTTCAAGGGTCCTGGTATACTCTGTAGGACGTTATTTTTTGTTTCTTTTTTGCCTGCAAAAAAGAAAAAAAATAATTTTTTTGGCACTTTTTCTATCAAAGTTGTCCGTACATAGTGATTTTTATCATTCTGTCCGTACTTCCGTACATCTCTGTACAAATTCTCGCGCGAGATTTCACTTGCGTCGCGCGAGATTTCTTTCTGTGTCGCGTGAAATTTCACTGGTATCATTTTTGTGCGCGAAAAATCACTTTCTGGCGCGAGACTACAGTTCCTCACGCGAGACTTTATCTTTTATCGCGCGAGACTCCACTTCCTCGCGCGAGTCTTCATATTTTTGTCGCGCGAGATAGTACTTCCTCGCGCGAGACTTCATTCTTCATCGCGCGAGACAGTGTTTCCTCGCGCGAGACCGCATTCTACCTCGCGCGAGATTTTGCTACAGAGACACATAATTTGCAGATTTGTACTTTCAGATTATTGATTTCTAACGCTTACAATTTGCTGTTGATTGGTCTTGATTTTGTACTTTCGGATGTGTGCTAAATTCTGGATTGCAGAGCGTTGGACCTAAGGTATTCTTCTCAAGCTAATAATATTTCAATTTGAGACTTAAAATAAATCTCTTATGTGTCAAGCTTGTGTGCATCTTTTCATGCTTTTGATCTATTTCTACACACTTGCATAATTGATACTAGGTTGTGAACCCTTAAGGATTCATTAAGTAGTCTTAGAATACTTGTGATTGATCTTGATTGCTATCTTGGGTTATTGGACTCGCTAATCCGCCGGCCCCTCATTTCCGCCCTGTGGTTGTAATCTCAGCGCCATAAAGGGGAGGGGTCAACAGGACAGAAGCGTTAAATGTTCCACTTGGCAACCCTTTTGTGCTTTTAGGAACTCACTTGTTTTCTAAGTTGTGGACTTGTTTTTAGCTTGTGTGAGGTGTTAAGTGTTCCACCTTGTGGACTCATCTCATATTTGCTTTAAGCATTAAGTGTTCCTCTTTCTACTTTTTGAATGCTTTTGGTAGATTTACTTTCAGAACATATATCTGTGCTCACATAGTAATTAGGCCCTATGAACACTATTCGTGATTCTTGAGAGATTGGATTCCTAGTGAAATCTTTCTTGACGACAGAATCCTTGTAGGTAGGGAGGATACTTAGTGCGTTTCACATTCAGCTTGGTTAGTGCATCTTCTCTTATTGATCGATACATTCTCTCCCCGGAGAGGTTGATAGATCACGTGGGGTTGATATCACGAGCTTTGGTGAATCAAAATTGGTTAGTGCATCTTCTCTTATTGATTGATACATTCTCTCCCTGGAGAGGTTGATAGATCACGTGGAGTTGATATCACAGACCTTGGTGGAACAAAACTTTGTCTTAGCGTGTCGCACTAATACATTTGGGGTCATTTTGCAATGGCTATGTGTCGCAATTGCGACAGCTATGTGTCGCAATAGCAACACCCATAGACGTCGCTATTTTTTAGTCGCAAATTGCGACGTCTATGGGTAGCCGTCGCAATTGCGACACATATCCCGTCGCAATGTGACTAAGATTTGTTAGCCGCATGGCCGTCGCCCCCCCGTCGCATGGCTTCGGAGGGCCGTCGCAATCGCGACGGACCTCCCAAGCAATTGCGACGGGCGCCTGCATCGCAGTGCGACGGGTTGTCGTCGCAATTGCGACGCCCGTGGGTGGATTAAAAAAAAAAAATTAATTTAATACATTGCTAATGAACCACATTAATGCTTTTTTCTTTCAACAAATGAGGACAGCCACTGTAAAGACAACATGATAATGTACACTCACTGTAAGGACAGTCACAAATGAGGACATCTCACAATGACTGTCCCTAGTGTAATTGCCACTTGAATGTATTGCTATTCAGCCACATTAATGCTTTTCTTCTTCAACAAATGAGGATAGTCACTATAAAGACAACATGATAATGTACACTCACAGTGAGTGTACATTATCATGTTGTCTTTATAGTGACTATCCTCATTTGTTGAAGAAGAAAAGCATTAATGTGGCTGAATAGCAATACATTCAAGTGGCAATTACACTAGGGACAGTCATTGTGAGATGTCCTCATTTGTGACTGTCCTTACAGTGAGTGTACATTATCATGTTGTCTTTACAGTGAGTGTACATTATCATGTTGTCTTTACAGTGTCAATATATGCATTGTTACTTAAACTGAAGAGTACTCTAAATAATATGTCATTGTGGAGTTCTGATTGCTTCCAATTTGATATACGCTTGTTCTACTTATGTATCCAGCATCATGTAAGAAAAGTTGATGCTTTTAAATAGATTCATTTAGCCATGAAATGCCTGTGCATGTTACATACAAGATTCCAAGGCCCAAAACTGATTACTCATTATAATTCATGTACAGAATGATAATCAACCACAACGAGGCATGCGTAGGCGCTGCTTAGATTTTGAGGCATCAGAAGCTCGTAGAAGAAACTTGACCAATGGCTCATGGAATGCATCAAACTTATTGCCTAAAATAGGAGCATTGGTAACCACAGATGATGGTTTTGAAAAGAACACTTCACCATCAATGTCACGTGAGGGAACTACAATTTCTGATGGCAAGTAACTTGTAGTATATAAGAGAGATGCAGGTACAGATGCTGGGAATACATTGCTAATGAACCACATTAATGCTTTTTTCCTTCAACAAATGAGGACAGTCACTTTAAAGACAACATGATAATGTACACTCACTGTAAGGATAGTCACAAATGAGGACATCTCACAGTGACTGTCCCTTGTGTAATTGCCACTTGAATATATTGCTATTCAGCCACATTAATGCTTTTCTTCTTCAACAAATGAGGATAGTCACTCTAAAGACAACATGATAATGTACACGGGCTGTAAGTGTACATTATCATGTTGTCTTTACAGTGACTGTCCTCCTTCAAGTGGCAATTACACAAGGGACAGTCACTGTAAAGGCAACATGATAATGTAGAGAAACGTTGTCATTTGTATTTTCAACAGTGCCGAGAGAGATTCCCTCCGCGAAATCATAGCTACAATTTCTGAGTACGTTGGGTTTATTTTTCTTTTGTCATTATTATGTAATCTGGTATTCAGCTGTTACAGAGCTAAAATACCCAGAAATGAGGACATATCTGTGTTGAATTTATTGTTAGCGGCTTTGGTTATTTAGAAGTTTAATTTTATTTGTTCATCTTTCAAGCACAAACGTTTTGTGGACCGTAACATCTTCATTGTTTCGAGTATGCAATGAAACAGCCGTAACTTGCAACTACCTTCACAGTACTTGTGTACATTATCATGTTGTCTTTACAGTGACTGTCCTCATTCAAGTGGCAATTACACAAGGGACAGTCACTGTGAGATGTCCTCATTTGTGACAAGGACAGTCACACATGAGGACATCTCACAGTGACTATCCCTTGTGTAATTGCCACTTGAATGTATTGCTATTCAACCACATTTATGGGCCCGTTTGGACCACAGCACACAGTAGCATCTATAGAGAAGAATATCCTAGGTGTAACAAGTTGTAAGAATATACCAATAGTTCTAAGAAGTTCCCTAGCACATAGTAGCATCTACAGAGAAGAATATACAACATGAGGGCAGCCACTATAAAGACAACATGATAATGTACACTCATTGTATGTGTACATTATCATGTTGTCTTTACAGTGACTGTCCTCATTCAAGTGGCAATTACAGAAGGGACAGTCATTGTGAGATGTCCTCATTTGTGACAAGGATAGTCACACATGAGGACATCTCACAGTGATCGATTGTCCCTTGTGTAATTGCCACTTGAATGTATTGCTATTGAACCACATTAATGCTTTTCTTCTTCAACAAATGAGGACAGTCACTCTAAAGACAACATGATAATGTACACTCATTGTAAGGATAGTCACAAATGAGGACATCTCACAGTGACTGTCCCTTGTGTAATTGCCACTTGAATTACACAAGGGACAGTCATTGTGAGATGTCCTCATTTGTGACAAGGATAGTCACACATGAGGACATCTCACAGTGATCGATTGTCCCTTGTGTAATTGCCACTTGAATGTATTGCTATTGAACCACATTAATGCTTTTCTTCTTCAACAAATGAGGACAGTCACTCTAAAGAAAACATGATAATGTACACTCACTGTAAGGACAGTCACAAATGAGGACATCTCACAGTGACTGTCCCTTGTGTGATTGCCACTTGAATGTATTGCTATTCAGCCACATTAATGCTTTTCTTCTTCAACAAATGAGGATAGTCACTCTAAAGACAACATGATAATGTACACGGGCTGTAAGTGTACATTATCATGTTGTCTTTACAGTGACTGTCCTCCTTCAAGTGGCAATTACACAAGGGACAGTCACTGTAAAGGCAACATGATAATGTAGAGAAACGTTGTCATTTGTATTTTCAACAGTGCCGAGAGAGATTCCCTCCGCGAAATCACAGCTACAATTTTTGAGTACGTTGGGTTTATTTTTCTTTTGTCATTATTATGTAATCTGGTATTCAGCTGTTACAGAGCTAAAATACCCAGAAATGAGGACATATCTGTATTGAATTTATTGTTAGCGGCTCTGGTTATTTAGAAGTTTAATTTTATTTGTTCATCTTTCAAGCACAAACGTTTTGTGGACCGTAACATCTTCATTGTTTCGGGTATGCAATGAAATAGCCGTAACTTGCAACTACCTTCACGGTACTTGTGTACATTATCATGTTGTCTTTACAGTGACTGTCCTCATTCAAGTGGCAATTACACAAGGGACAGTCACTGTGAGATGTCCTCATTTGTGACAAGGACAGTCACACATGAGGACATCTCACAGTGACTGTCCCTTGTGTAATTGCCACTTGAATGTATTGCTATTCAACCACATTTATGGGCCCGTTTGGACCCCAGCACACAGTAGCATCTATAGAGAAGAATATCCCAGGTGTAACAAGTTGTAAGAATATACCAACAGTTCTAAGAAGTTCCCTAGCACATAGTAGCATCAACAGAGAAGAATATACAACATGAGGGCAGCCACTGTAAAGACAACATGATAATGTACACTCATTGTATGTGTACATTATCATGTTGTCTTTACAGTGACTGTCCTCATTCAAGTGGCAATTACAGAAGGGACAGTCATTGTGAGATGTCCTCATTTGTGACAAGGATAGTCACACATGAGGACATCTCACAGTGATTGATTGTCCCTTGTGTAATTGCCACTTGAATGTATTGCTATTGAAACACATTAATGCTTTTCTTCTTCAACAAATGAGGACAGTCACTCTAAAGACAACATGATAATGTACACTCATTGTAAGGACAGTCACAAATGAGGACATCTCACAGTGACTGTCCCTTGTGTAATTGCCACTTGAATTACACAAGGGACAGTCATTGTGAGATGTCCTCATTTGTGACAAGGATAGTCACACATGAGGACATCTCACAGTGATCGATTGTCCCTTGTGTAATTGCCACTTGAATGTATTGCTATTGAACCACATTAATGCTTTTCTTCTTCAACAAATGAGGACAGTCACTCTAAAGACAACATGATAATGTACACTCACTGTAAGGACAGTCACAAATGAGGACATCTCACAGTGACTGTCCCTTGTGTGATTGCCACTTGAATGTATTGCTATTCAGCCACATTAATGCTTTTCTTCTTCAACAAATGAGGATAGTCACTCTAAAGACAACATGATAATGTACACGGGCTGTAAGTGTACATTATCATGTTGTCTTTACAGTGACTGTCCTCCTTCAAGTGGCAATTACACAAGGGACAGTCACTGTAAAGGCAACATGATAATGTAGAGAAACGTTGTCATTTGTATTTTCAACAGTGCCGAGAGAGATTCCCTCCGCGAAATCACAGCTACAATTTCTGAGTACATTGGGTTTATTTTTCTTTTGTCATTATTATGTAATCTGGTATTCAGCTGTTACAGAGCTAAAATACCCAGAATGAGGACATATCTGTGTTGAATTTATTGTTAGCGGCTTTGGTTATTTAGAAGTTTAATTTTATTTGTTCATCTTTCAAGCACAAACGTTTTGTGGACCGTAACATCTTCATTGTTTCGGGTATGCAATGAAACAGCCGTAACTTGCAACTACCTTCACGGTACTTGTGTACATTATCATGTTGTCTTTACAGTGACTGTCCTCATTCAAGTGGCAATTACACAAGGGACAGTCACTGTGAGATGTCCTCATTTGTGACAAGGACAGTCACACATGAGGACATCTCACAGTGACTGTCCCTTGTGTAATTGCCACTTGAATGTATTGCTATTCAACCACATTTATGGGCCCGTTTGGACCCCAGTACACAGTAGCATCTACAGAGAAGAATATCCCAGGTGTAACAAGTTGTAAGAATATACCAACAGTTCTAAGAAGTTCCCTAGCACATAGTAGCATCTACAGAGAAGAATATACAACATGAGGGCAGCCACTGTAAAGACAACATGATAATGTACACTCATTGTATGTGTACATTATCATGTTGTCTTTACAGTGACTGTCCTCATTCAAGTGGAAATTACACAAGGGACAGTCACTGTGAGATGTCCTCATTTGTGACAAGGACAGTCACACATGAGGACATCTCACAATGACTGTCCCTTGTGTAATTGCCACTTGAATGTATTGCTATTCAACCACATTTATGGGCCCGTTTGGACCACGGCACATAGTAGCATCTACAGAGAAGAATATCCCAGGTGTAACAAGTTGTAAGAATATACCAATAGTTCTAAGAAGTTCCCTAGCACATAGTAGCATCTACAGAGAAGAATATGGGTCAACGAGGTTGACTTCAAAGCCATGCAATCTAATGGTAATAGTAATATCATAATTTGACATACTATCAGAAATACTTCCTAAATAGACTATTCAACCTTATAAGAGATGGATTCATGAGAACTATTATTTATGAAATATGAGTCAATGACTTTAATTAAAAAAATTACACAATCTAATTCTTGTAAAAATATCAAAATTTGACACATTGAAAATACCTTCCAAAAGTATCGTTAATTGATTAATATGAATCACTACTCATGAAATATAATTTTATAAACCTAATCTAAAAACTACACAATAAAAATCTTAATAGCAATATTGTAAGAAACTATTCCCAAAAGCAAGCCTAATAAAATTTGATGAAAATAATTTTTGTTTCACTCAACTTTGACATTCACAACTTCCTCTTTTATTATAATAAGAAAAAAAATGTCTTTTTAGATATACCTCATGAACCATACTCGAATAATCTATCATTTTTCTTCTCAAAAACATATTTGCAGAGCCTGCTTCTTTTACTTGTTTGTACTTTTATCTCTCTGATGGAAAGGGTTCCTTCAGGACACATTTTTCCAAGTTCACTTCTTGAGATATTTGAGGAGGGTTCCCCTGCTTGAGTATCCATCCAACCCATATTCGAGTAGTTCTACAATTGCACAGTCTAAATTAATAATACTGACAATTGAATGATGAATGATGATACATAGAATTGATATAAACTAATCCTAAAAACACTAAAACATTATTAATATATTTATATTTCATAAATAAAATTGATATAAAAGATTTGGAAAGATACATTAAAAAATAGAAAAACAGTAATTTATAATAGAAGGAAACTTAAATTGCTATTTAAAAAAAAAACAAGAGTCTTAAATCTTATCATTTTGTTTCATTATCATCCATAAGTACACACCTCTAGCATAATAATTATATTTTACCACCCATAAAATGAAAAAAAGATTTTCACAAGAGAAATTGAAGCTAGATTATAAAAATGAACCATCTTATTGGAAACTGGAACTGTTATCATACCCAAAAGGACTACAAAATTTCACCTTATCATACCCAGATTGTTGCTTTGCCTGGCGGAGGGAAATTTGATCAGTAAAATTGACACAGAGTATGTTGTCTCCATTGTCATGCTGGATAACAAAACACCAACTTTAATGGGCATGTACTGTCCCTTGTGTAATTGCCACTTGAATGCATTGCTATTTGATGCAGGGGCATCCCTAATGCAAGCCAAAGACACCATGATTGAAGGAAGTTGCCATGAAGCCAAGGAGTCAAATCCTATCAATTGGAACATAAGATTTTCACCTTGGAGCTTTGAAGGATTGACTGGTGAAAGGTCCTTTTGATTGACAAATCAGAGTCTTTTTGAATGACAAATCAGAGTCTTTTTGAATGACAATAAATTAGAATAGGAGTTTTAGATGTTTTCTTGGTTTGTAATAAATATTAAGGATTGATTTTATCTCCTTATAAACATCCACTTGTTGGACACAAGACCCCTTGGTGACTTATAAACCTTGGGCATCTTTTGAGTCCTTGGATGAAATGAGCATAGTAAGTGTTTATTAGGTGTCTTTTAGATGTTGTTAAGAAGTTTGAAGGTCCAAAATAACTTTAATAAGGTTCCTAAAGTTTCACAACACATTTTTAACCTTCTCGGCAAAGTTGTTTGCAAAGTTGTAATGCAACTTTAAAAGTGGCTTAGCAAAGTTGACATTTGTTGGATAAACTGTTCTAACCACCTAGATGGTTGAACCAACATTTGGAGAGCCTATTTTAGGCTTCAAATGGTCGAAGACAGATAGAGAACCAGTATTGTAATCATTTTGCTTTCATAAAAAATAAAAATAACCCTATTTTAGTGCATTTCTGGTGAAAAATGAACTCTGTACGGCTGTACGGATGGTGGTTGGATGATAAAATTTGCCTGGAAGTTGTAATAGTGACATCTGATGCTTTGGAAGTTGGTTTGATTGATTCTCTTTGTTTTATATCTAAGTTATTTCAAATTTTCTGTGCATTGTTTACAAACCCTCATTTTCAGGGTTTGACTGATGTAAAGACCTTAACTCACGTTTCAACAATTGGAATTCCTTCTTCCTTGGTGGAATGAGAGTTAAGGATGTATATTTGTATATTTTAAAAGCCCTGACTACTCTGCATCACTATTGAACCACATTAATGCTTTTTTCCTTCAACAAATGAGGACAGTCACTGTAAAGACAACATGATAATGTACACTCACTGTAAGGATAGTCACAAATGAGGAAATCTCAGAGTGATTATCCCTTGTGTAATTGCCGCTTGAATACATTGCTATTGAACCACATTAATGCTTTTTTCCTTCAAGTGGCAATTACACAAGGGACAGTCACTGTGAGATGTCCTCATTTGTGACAAGGACAGTCACACATGAGGACATCTCACAGTGACTGTCCCTTGTGTAATTGCCACTTGAATGTATTGCTATTCAACCACATTTATGAGCCTGTTTGGACCATGGCACACAATAGCATCTACAGAGAAGAATATCCCAGGTGTAACAAGTTGTAAGAATATACCAACAGTTCTAAGAAGTTCCCTAGCACATAGTAGCATCTACAGAGAAGAATATACAACATGAGGGCAGCCACTGTAAAGACAACATGATAATGTACACTCATTTTATGTGTACATTATCATGTTGTCTTTACAAGGATAGTCATTTGTGACAAGGATAGTCACACATGAGGACATCTCACAGTGATCGATTGTCCCTTGTGTAATTGCCACTTGAATGTATTGCTATTGAACCACATTAATGCTTTTCTTCTTCAACAAATGAGGACAGTCACTCTAAAGACAACATGATAATGTAAACTCACTGTAAGGACAGTCACAAATGAGGACATCTCACAGTGACTGTCCCTTGTGTGATTGCCACTTGAATGTATTGCTATTCAGCCACATTAATGCTTTTCTTCTTCAACAAATGAGGATAGTCACTCTAAAGACACAATGATAATGTACACGGGCTGTAAGTGTACATTATCATGTTGTCTTTACAGTGACTGTCCTCCTTCAAGTGGCAATTACACAAGGGATTTGTGTTTTCATTTGTGTTTTCAACAGCGCCGTAACCCTCCGCGAAATCACATCGGGATATAAGGGCAAAACAAACAAGAACGTTGTCATTTGTATTTTCAACAGCACCGAGAGAGATAAACAAACTTAAAACTCAGACTTAAGAAAGATGAAGGCAATGCTTCAAAAGGCCGATGCCCTAAATACGGGAAAACACAATACCACCATTAAACGATGCCCTAGTCACCGTATCAATGCTGCCAGCTCCGTACCAGTATGCTGACTGCTCACTTTCATCCTCTGATAAAGGTAACTTCATTAATCATACTTGAAATGGCAGCATACGAACTAAAGCTGATGAACATTTATAAACTAAAAGTTTAAAACTACAGATTACAAATGTAGTAGTTTCATACGAAAAGAACTTGATGTCTGAAATTTACCATTAGAAGTATCCAAAGGAATACCACAGTACTGTTGAACTTGGAGAATCGGAGATGATCTACACAGCAAGGTTCAACAGCTGTAAGGACTGTTACACCATCTTTAGCATTTGAATACATTTTCTCCTTGGCTTCTGGTGGATCCTCAAAGACCCCCAATGACGTTTTCCCTACAATTATCAATTGTTTGTCAGTATGAGATATTAATAAATAAACATTAATCACAATATTAGGCAAACAATGTTCTTGATGTCTGAATCTAAATCACAGAAAGCTCTAATAAAGTAGTTCTCAGTTTCACATTAAACTAAGTTTCAATTTCAAATGGTTATAATAATTTTTGCAAGTTATAAGTAGCTGGTTACAGTATATGACATAAAAAGAAAAAAAATCATTTCTATTCTTTTCTTCTTTTTCTCTTTCAACGAAGCTTTTGCACCACACAAATGCATACCAAGAATTTCTCAGGAGGTTTCAAGACCATTGCATACCAAACTTCTTCTCTGTAGATGCTACTGTGTGTCGTGGTCCAAACGGGTCCAAATAGACCTAGTGACTCTAGTAGGTCTCCAAAACCTGTTCTACAGCAATAACTCTTCAATTTGACAAAGGACCTTATGAACTTATATGTTTTTTGAGTACCCTTTTTGATGTTCTAACAATCCTCCAACTCCCAGACCTTGACTCCACTCCAGCATATCAATGTCCTTATTGAGTCCGCAGACCTAATGCATGCCTTTGGGTGTGGGTTCCAAAACAAGGCATTGAAAATGGGTGCATGAAACCAAGATCAGAGTTTAAAGATGTCCACCATGCTCTAAAGATCTAGATTCAACAAGGTTTGAGGTCCTTTACTTGCCGCTACCCTCTGATCTTGCATAATCCATCAACTCCTAGTCAAGAACATTGAGATTCTTGACCTAGGGCTTGCTCTTGAAATTCTCTGGCTTAGTATCCTGTTCCAAAGCTTTTAAAATATGAAAATAAACCCCCTTAACTTGCATTTTACAAAGAACAGAGGATATCCTATGGTTTATTTGCAAGTTAAGGCCATTTGAATGCAATAACCCAAAAAATGAGGGTTTGACAGAACAACAGATAAGAAAAAGGAATAACTTTGATATAAGGTATCTTGAATCTACCAAATAAACTCTCAAAGCATAAGATATAAATACTCTAACTTCCACACTGGTCTGCCCTCCCTTTCACATCCGTACACTGTACAGTGCTTGAAGGAAATGCACAAAAAAGGCTCTGAAATAGTGGCTCTATCTGACAGAGAGTCCATGCTAGGCTTCATGACTAACCTAGAGCACATTCCTTGTTATGGAGGAAGTTTGAATGGTGAAGAACTTATGGAATGGATAGAGGACCTAGATAACCATTTTGACTACAAGTATCTTATTAATAACCATTTTGACTACAAGTATCTTATGGATAGAGGACCTTGATAACCATTTTGACTCATTTAGTATCTTATTGAGCTTCACTTTGTTTTGAGAATATAGTTTAATATTCTCTACTAAACAGGGCCAACCACGTGAAGGTGGAAGCTCATTTGGCCCCACCCCCCTCCCCCTAACATCACTCTACATTCCCCGTTAACATCTAACATTCATTCATTCTTTCAATTATTAATAAAATGTAACATTCAATCAATATCACATGATAACATTCATTAACACATTAGATTCGTTAACACACAACATTCATCAATATGAAAATAAACACATAATTCATGAACATTCATTAGCACATAATTAAATTCATTGAGACATAAAATTCAGTCATTATCAATTAAGGTATTTAGATGACAATCATTTCTTTTTTCTCTTTCTAATTTTTTTTTCTATGTAAGCTCTAAGAGGAGCATCAGTGTTATCATCAATACCCCCCTCATCAGTTGTTTTGTTCTTTGTTCTTGATGATACCAAACGTAGAAGTTCTTTCCCAATTTTCTTTAGCAGCTTTTTAATGGAACCGATCGGGTCATCGGTCTCTGCTAAATCAATAAAAAAAGGGTCCACAAGGGGGGACTCCTGAGGGACTGCAGGTTGCTTTCCCTCTCTCCGACCACCGGCCCTCTGTGACAACAATAGTATTAGTATTATCAAAATTACTCCAAAACAATGAAGAAAATAACATTAAAAAAAATAACATTTTGCTTCTATCTAGTTTGCACAATTACAATGAGTTTTACCTGCTCATGTGTAGATGAGCTAGGAATATCATCACCATCACCTTCGGGTGGTTGCTCCATATTGTGCCCCTGTGTCAAAGATCAAGTATAAAAATGTTAGCCAAAAATTTAATAACTAAATGGTATGTTGGAGTCATTGATTAGAAGTTGGTTTAATAGTATGTACCACCCCCATGATAGTAGCCTCGTTTGTATCTATGCGGTTCAAATTGTAATCAATAAGCAGCTCTTCCCCTGCACGTATTGATTTTATCGCACAGATGAATACACGATTTCCCTCGTGCGCCTCAAATATGCAATTGGGTTGCTTTATAGTTGACCCAGGTCGTGTACTATTTATAAAACCCGCAATATTCCCTGTTGCTTTTGGCCTTCCATCAATGTATATAGCCACACTTTTACTTTGATTATTGTCTTGCTGTTGTATATAATTTGCCGAGAGTGCATACCTACGCATACTTTTTTTATATTAAACAATATGCATCCAACTTTTGTAATCGTAACATGGTCCAACATACTCCATCAATTCAGAAACTTTGTTGTAAGACACCTTTATGCCATCCATAGAAAATAGGCCCAAACCATGTAATGATGATGGTGCTATGCGATATATCCTCTCATTAACACAAAAATCAGTATTTATTGGAGGAAGTTCCTTGGGTACCCAATGTTTCTGTAGATGTTGGTACCTCAAGGGCACCTCGATGTCGCCTTTCATCTCATCATCATAAGAACATGACCCCCCTTGAGCAAGGAAAAATTTCATGTGTTTATTGAATTTCCTTCTAGTCCTTTGACCTCTAGTTAATCTCCCTATTCTAGATAAACTGCATGTCTCACTTTTCTCTTCTATTCCTATATTTCCCTCACTCGAGGAAGACACTTCTGACAAATACCTATTTGCTGGTACCTGCAAATGGGAGAGATCTTAGAAGACATCAATCTTACTATTGATAAGTGTATTAAATAGACTTTCTATAAGGTGTATTGACTTATACCTGTCGATCCATGAGACTGTGCGGGATGCTCTTGAAAGGGGTTCAATTTCCTGCAAATGTAATTCAATTATCGTGAGCATAATCACATCATAATCATAATCACATCCATCATAAGCATCACATAAAAATTAAAAACATTAAAACGTACACATTATAACACTTATAGCTTTTAAATAGATAATAAATAAACTATGTAACCATTTAAGACAAATATATTTCTATCAAGAAATGAATATTAAATACATTAAGGATTGATGGCATACCTTTAAATTTCATCATCATCATCCTCATCATCATCATCATCATCATCATCATCATCCTCATCATCGTCGTCATCATCATCGTCCTCGTCGTCGTCGTTGTCGTCGTTGTCGTCATCATCAACATCATCATCATCAACATCAACATCATCTTCATCATCATCATCAGTAGCAGCATCATCTTCTTCTTCTTCTTCATGAAAATTTGTCTCAGGAACATCATCCAATAATTTTCGATCGTGATCATCATCTACATCATCTTCTACTTCTTCGGTATCTTCTTCTTCCATCACATTATACTTTATCGGCCTTCCTCTCGGTTCATGTCTAACAACAAATGACCAACCCGGTTTATGTGAAACCTCTGAGTAAAATACCTGCTTACATTGGCTTGGAAGAACATAGGGCTCATCCCCAACTGGCTCAAATGACCTTGTATTAACCATTGTAAATCCATTATCATGTTTAATAACAGTTCTATTAGGATCATTTGGATTAAGTCGTAGCCTGTACCATTTGACAACGAAGAGTACTAATTTGAAGGAACTAAAGTCGCACTCAAGTATATCATCCAAAATGCCATAGTATTGATTTTTAGACTCTTGAGGATCTAAGTCATTTCTAGATGAAATATTAGTCACTTGAAAGACTGCAGTTATTCCAGAATCACAAGTTTTCTTCGTGTCATCCAACACTTTGATGCGAAATTTTTGACCATTACAGAGCATACCCTTGTGGTTTTTAACCTGCAATAATATGTGAAGCATGTCAAAATTATTATATCGTGAGTTGATAAACATACGGGTGATTAATAATTTTGTACGTACCTGGAAATCTCTTAAACCATATGCTAAATCTATTTCTCTTTGCGTAACATTAGAATCTCCATTACGATGAGCTTCTTTAACCAATGAAGATACACCTTCCCATGTTAATGTGTGACCAGAATGTTGACATCGTTCAATCCATATCGTCATCCAATCAAGATTGTTTGCAATATACAAATGTAGTGCATCCCACTCTCGAGCAACTGTACAAAAAAAAAATAGACGACTTACAACCGATTTATTTTGAAGATTAAGAAATAATTTATTACAATAACATCTTATAATTTATTACCTGTCACTTTCCTCAATCTACCTTTCCCCATCAAGTACTCCCCTTTGAATTTTTTAAAAGGGTCGAGATCCCAAATGCGATCTACATGGATATTTGAAGAAAACTTAGGAAGATATTCAGTAATGTACACCATAGTCTGGTATACCATGTATCCCTCTACCATAGAACCCTCAGGATGTGCTCTTTGTCGAACCAAAGCCTTCAAAGATTTCAAGTGCCTCTCAACCATCCACATTGACCTAGTGTGTGCAGGTCCACACAATTCAATCTCCTCAACTTGGTGTATGAGGTAGTGTTCTTGTGCATTGAAAAAAGTTGGAGGTAGACACTTTTGCATTTCACACAATAAATGAGGAATTCTTCTCTTCCAATAGTTTATATCTTCTTTATGGATTTCTTTAGATGACAACCACCTACATTAAGAGATTCAAGTCACAAAAAATATATAAATACGAGACTTTACAAAATAATATACAATAGATTACATAGCAAGAAAAACAAATCGCGAATATAATAAATATATACAACAAATTGAACAAATATTACTGCTTACCTCATGTATTTTCCAAGATCATATATCACTTGTTTGATGTTATTGTTGAAGTGCTCTGGGAGAGATAGAGGTAGCACGTACTGCAATAATTATAAACCAATCATTTCATTATTTTCTAACATAACATAATGAATAGTACACGTAGTTTATGAATATATTGTAAATACAGAAGAACATAACTTACCTTGATGAAAGTATGCCAATCATGCATTTTGAGCCCTGGCCCAAATTCACTTTTCTTTGATATGAGATTGCTTATGTTCCCAGCAAATCCTGTGGGAAATCAAATTTTTTGTATGACTTCTTTTATGGCATCACTTTGCTGCTCCGTTAATAACCAAGGAAGGGCACTTATATTAATCTGATCTCTATTGCTATTTGAGTGAATGAAATTCTTCAGTGCATGATTGGATTCATGAATGTCATTACAAATTTTGACAATTTTTTCTTTGTCACGCCTTCCATCCAGTATTTTCCACAATGTCTCTGTTATATTCTTTCCAACATGCATAAGATCAAACAAATGCACAATTTGTAGGCCCTCGTAGTAGGGCAACCTACTAAATTGTCTGGGATAGCTTTTTAGTCCCTTTGGAAGGTTGTCAGTAGTGCCTTGACGACCTTCACGATCATCAATTACATAATTAGTAAACAAAAATCACAATAGAAATATATAAATTACAAACATAAACCATTAAGTGGAATGACATTACCTCGACGATTAATTCTATTATATTCCAACTTCCATAGGCGAGGTGTCATTCTTCGTGGCTTTGATGTAGTCTCTTCTTTCCCATTGAAAAGATGTTTTTCCATACTTCGATACTTATGATTCTTGTGGAGGAAGTGTCTGTACTCATCAAACACATGCTTTCCTAAACTTTTTGAATGACGAGATTTCATCTTTGGACCACAAACTGGACATGCAAATTTTCCCTTTGTTTGAAGACCTACAAGATAATGATATAATTGGATTATTAAATATGTTGATTTTTATAATTAGAATTATCATGCGCAACTTGAATTCACTATAACATACCACAAAAATGTGTTAGCTCTGGGGCATCATGTATTGTCCATACAAGTATTGCATGGAATTGAAATTGTCTTTGTCCTATTGGTCTAGACACGTCATACATAGTGGCACCGTTCCATAACTCCACCAACTCGTCAATAAGAGGCTCAATATATACATTCATATCTTTAACTTGATATTTACCTACTTGAATGAACAGTAACATTACATAATTATTGTGACCATTTTACTGTAAGATTTGTAAGTACATGTAAATTAATAACTATCAAATGATAAAATACCTAGAACAATCATTGCCAACATAATGTGCTCCCTCTTTATTGACATCCATGGAGGAATGTTATTGTTGATAACAAAAACAGGCCACACCGAGCAAACAGATCTCATCTCTCCAAATGGATTGACACCATCCGCTACCAATGAAAGCCTGAGATTACGAGGTTCTTCTTTGAAGTGTTGCCACTTTTCCTCTATGTGCATAAATGCCAAACCATCCGCAGGGATTCGAATAATGTCATCTCGACTTCTATTGCGTGCATGGTAATCCATAAATTGTGCCAAGCTAGTACACCTGAATAATTGTCGCATCCGTGGAATAATGGGGATGTAACGAAGAACCTTGTGAGGCACCTTTTTTGTTATTCGATCTGTTCGATATCTACTCATATGACATACAGGGCATTGTGTTGCAAATTCATGTTCTTTATAATATATAATATGATCATTGGGACAAGCATGTATTGCTTGATACTCCATTCCAATATCTTTCATAATAGCAGATAATTCTCGATATGAGCGAGGTAGAATATTTGATGGTGGTAACAAAAACTCACCTATCAATCTACAACAAAAAATATAAGTTGTTAATATAAACAATATTAGTGGTACATTATTCACCCTTTGTTAACTATAAAGACATATATGACATACCTTAACATACGTGACATTGTTATGTTGGATAAACCATTCATAACCTTCAAGTTCAACAACAACAATACAGCAGAGAGAAGAGTTGTTTGGGAGTCTTTGTATAGGGGCTCGTATGCCTTCTCAAGTAGAGGTACATCAAGGCTATCATCATCATCATGATCAGATCCGCTTGGACTAAATGTGTCATGGATCAATGTATTTATACCATCATCTTCAATTGTGTTTTCTGGCGCATGATCGTCATCTTCCATGGGATCATTATCTTCACCTTGGATATTCGCACCCCCATGTTCCTCCATATCATGTACTTCCCTGGGGAGATCAACCTATATAAAATTGATTAACATAAATAAACCATGATCTTCAACTCATCATCAAGTGATTTCATATGTATATAAATTGTTAAAATGATATAATGAACAACTTACCAGTGGATGATAGTCATGCCCCCCTTCAATGTGACCATTCTCCCTACAATGTCTCTTAACTGTTTTGATTAGCAATCTTCTACGGTTTAAGCCCTTACAAATTTTGCAGGGACAATAACATTTTCCATCACCTTTTCTTTTCAAGTTAGACCACAATCTAGCGATTGTCTCCCTATTTTGTTCTTCACTTATATTATCTGACATGATCGTTCTTCGCAGGAAGCAAAAATTGGGCTATGAAAACTTCGGTCTACAACTTTCAGTGACTAAGCAAAATTGTCAAAAGTACACAAATCTTCTTAGACCTATCCTTTAATATTTTAAAAGTCTAGTTAAAATATACATTAGATTAAAAAATATACAATTTTCATGCCTGAGCGCGCGGCTACGACTAGTGCAATGGTCTTCTTGCTTTAGCTCTAGAAGCTCTCTAGCAATCAAAACATATAAGCTACAAGGCCTAACAACAATTTCAAAACATATAAGCTACAAGGCAAGACATATTACATGACATGGCAAAAGGATTAAAATATACATTAGATTAAAAAATATACAATTTTCAAACCTGAGCGCGTGGCTATAACTCGTGCAATGGTCTTCTTGCTTAGCTTTAGAAGCTCTCCAGCAATCAAAACATATAAGCTACAAGGCCTAATAGCAATTTCAAAACAAGGGTCATCAAAAGAACCAAAAACAATGTGTGCAAACAATACCTTGTGAAGTGGTATAGACAATTAGAAGATGCTACTATGTGCTAGGGAACTTCTTAGAACTGTTGGTATATTCTTACAACTTGTTACACCTGGGATATTCTTCTCTGTAGATGCTACTGTGTGCCGTGGTCCAAACGGGCCCATAAATGTGGTTGAATAGCAATACATTCAAGTGGCTTACACAAGGGACAGTCACTGTGAGATATCCTCATGTGTGACTGTCCTTGTCACAAATGAGGACATCTCACAGTGACTGTCCCTTGTGTAATTGCCACTTGAATGAGGTCAGTCACTATAAAGACAACATGATAATGTACACATACAATGAGTGTACATTATCATGTTGTCTTTACAGTGGCTGCCCTCATGTTGTATATTCTTCTCTGTAGATGCTACTATGTGCTAGGGAACTTCTTAGAACTGTTGGTATATTCTTACAACTTGTTACACCTGGGATATTCTTCTCTGTAGATGCTACTGTGTGTCATGGTCCAAACAGGCCCATAAATGTGGTTGAATAGCAATACATTCAAGTGGAAATTACACAAGGGACAGTCACTGTGAGATGTCCTCATGTGTGACTGTCCTTGTCACAAATGAGGACATCTCACAGTGACTGTCCCTTGTGTAATTAAGTATTGTGGGGAAGCATTCTAAATAACCAAAGCCGCTAACAATAAATTCAACACAGATATGTCCTCATTTCTGGGTATTTTAGCTCTCTAACAGCTGAATACCAGATTAAATAATAATGACAAAAGAAAAATAAACCCAACGTACTCAGAAATTGTAGCTGTGATTTTGCGGAGGGAATCTCTCTCGGCGCTGTTGAAAACACAAATGACAACCCGCTTGATTTCGCGGAGGGAATCTCTCTCGGTGCTGTTCAAAACACAAATGACAACCCGCTTTGTTCAAAACACAAATGATAACCCGCTTGATTTCGCGGAGGGAATCTCTCTCGGTGCTGTTGAAAACACAAATGACAACGTTCCTTTTTTTTTTTGCACTTATATCCCGACCAACATAAGGTCCATTTGTAATACAACATGATAATGTACACTTACAGTGAGTGTACATTATCATGTTGTCCTTAGAGTGACTATCCTCATTTGTTGAAGAAGAAAAGCATTAATGTGGCTGAATAGCAATACATTCAAGTGGCAATTACACAAGGGACAGTCACTATGAGATGTCCTCATTTGTGACTGTCCTTACAGTGAGTGTACATTATCATGGTGTCTTTAGAGTGACTGTCCTCATTTGTTGAAGAAGAAAAGCATTAATGTGGTTGAATAGCAATACATTCAAGTGGCAATTACACAAGGGACAATCACTGTGAGATGTCCTCATGTGTGACTGTCCTTGTCACAAATGAGGACATCTCACAATGATTGTCCCTTGTGTAATTCAAGTGGCAATTACACAAGGGACAGTCACTGTGAGATGTCCTCATTTGTGACTGTCCTTACAATGAGTGTACATTATCATGTTGTCTTTAGAGTGACTGTCCTCATTTGTTGAAGAAGAAAAGCATTAATGTGGTTCAATAGCAATACATTCAAGTGGCAATTACACAAGGGACAATGTCATGAGCCGTGACATATTGAACTTAGTATAATAATAAAATGATTAGATGATATATAATAATCTATTATTAACGGTATATAACAATAATATATAATTATTATCAAAAGATAATAATAATATATAGTTAGCATAATAAGTAATATGTTAATTAAATAATATTAAAATATTAATAAATAATATAATTATGATTATAATTATAATATAAATTAATAATAAATAATTATTAATAAATTATATATATTATATTATAATAATATATTAAGTAATAATATTAAATCAATTATTGATATAATAATTTTAATATATAAATAATATTAATAAACCTCTCAATATAAAACAATATGTTATCACTATAATAATATTTATTATAATATTATTAATATTACTAACATCATTAATTATAATATTTAATAATAACAATAACATTAATAATAATAATAATAATAATAACGTTTAAAGCAATATCGAATATCTGTAATCGATATACATCTACATTAAACATCTGCATTATCTATCACAATGAGGAATGAAGAAGTGATACAACAATCACTAGTCATTACACATCGATACCATGAGAGGATGATTAATGAACCAAATACTATGAAGTCAAGATCAACATGATATGAATAAGGGATAGGTCGCTATGTGTTTCAGAAGATGTATTGATAAGCAAGAAGGATAACCATTCATATATTATAAATAATCATTAATTGCACAAGTTTAGACAATGACATATCCGATAAAGCAATATCAAACATGAAGACCCGCTAGCAAATATGCACCATCACTTCCTATGTTATCATGACAATAACATAAACTAGATTGAATTCTACTATCTATATCAATAGACACCACATAGGAGGATATCGACTAAAGGATTGAAAGATTATCGATTGTCTGAGATAAACCACATCTTGTAGAAACACAAAAGCATCAGTGATTATATCACAAGCTATTGATGAATGAGGCATCAGTCATGGATAATAAGTACAATGTATCCTTAAGTATTAACAGGAATGGAAGTCAATTTGAAGATCAAACTCCATTACCAGCAATCAACCAATAAATGGACAATTATCAGAAAATGATATCGACTTATATCAGAGTAGAAAGATTGGATATCATCATAACAATATGGGATAAGGCAAGAGTTAATATCGATTGACTAAATACTAATGATAGTTAGACCAAACTAATACAAACACAATGGATGTTAACTACTGGTTGCACAACCAATTAGGGAAGATTACCTTCATAAAAAGATTTGATATTGAGTCAATCTGGGAGTTATCTATGATCAGAAAATAATGAAATAATATTATGTGAACTGTCGGATTATGGAAAGGTGTGATTAACAAAGGGACATGGAGGAAGAAACAAGACACGTCTCATTCATAGCATCTCTTCATTTGTTAAAGACAATATAAGAATGCATTCTCGTCAGTCACTCAAGGCATCATTAGAACTTTATTTACTTATCCATATTTGGATATACTCAATAGAGCATCTGCCTTTGGCAGTTTGGTTTCAAGTTTATCATTGCAGATCAGAGACAACACCATGATTGCACAGATAGAAAGGATAGTCAGAAACAGCATCAATATTTGAAGTTGCAAGCATATAATTCAGAATCTAAAATAGCAACATATCACTCATAGCGATATTACACATTTGCATAATTACATCATCATATCAGACACAGCAAATACATTGCTGTAAGCAATACTTATTGATTGTATATCGATATTGTTTATATCAGACATACCATCATTATACTATCACTATAAGTGATAGGAAACATCATATTCATAGCATATTTCATATCATTATATCCGACAGTGCTATTAAACATATTGGTATCAATATCATCTTGCACACATATTGTGATTGAATCTGAAATAGCGGTTGATATCTTAAGTAACCTCCATTACTTAGTTTAATTGTAAGTATCTGATAGAGTAAGTCTGAGAAGTGGAGTAATTGTTCCTATTTTCCAAGTTAGCCAAAAAGGGGACATTACAGACAATCACTGTGAGATGTCCTCATGTGTGACTATCCTTGTCACAAATGAGGACATCTCACAATGACTGTCCCTTGTGTAATTCAAGCGGCAATTACACAAGGGACAGTCACTGTGACATGTCCTCATTTGTGACTGTCCTTATAGTGAGTGTACATTATCATGTTGTCTTTAGAGTGACTGTCCTCATTTGTTGAAGAAGAAAAGCATTAATGTGGTTCAATAGCAATACATTCAAGTGACAATTACACAAGGGACAATCACTGTGAGATGTCCTCATGTGTGACTATCCTTGTCACAAATGAGGACATCTCACAATGACTGTCCCTTATGTAATTCAAGCGGAAATTACACAAGGGACAGTCACTGTGAGATGTCCTCATTTGTGACTGTCCTTACAGTGAGTGTACATTATCATGTTGTCTTTAGAGTGACTGTCCTCATTTGTTGAAGAAGAAAAGCATTAATGTGGTTCAATAGCAATACATTCAAGTGGCAATTACACAAGGGAAAATCACTGTGAGATGTCCTCATGTGTGACTGTCCTTGTCACAAATGAGGACATCTCACAATGACTGTCCCTTGTGTAATTCAAGCAGCAATTACACAAGGGACAGTCACTGTGAGATGTCCTCATTTGTGACTATCCTTACAGTGAGTGTACATTATCATGTTGTCTTTAGAGTGACTGTCCTCATTTGTTGAAGAAGAAAAGCATTAATGTGGTTCAATAGCAATACATTCAAGCGGCAATTACACAAGGGACAGTCACTGTGAGATGTCCTCATTTGTGACTGTCCTTACAGTGAGTGTACATTATCATGTTGTCTTTAGAGTGACTGTCCTCATTTGTTGAAGAAGAAAAGCATTAATGTGGTTCAATAGCAATACATTCAAGTGGCAATTACACAAGGGACAATCGATCACTGTGAGATGTCCTCATGTGTGACCTTTGTGAAGGCAAGTGGCAATTTGTACCCAAGTTACCAATATTGTGGCAAAAGTGGGAATGAAGCATTTAGGGGTCAAATTGGGCAAAGAAGTGTAGAAGTGGCCTATGTGAGGTCTAAATAGCCTAACTAAGTCATGGTTAGGGTCTTATGGTGTTTGAACAATAATTTTTGAACCAAAATCCCAAAGGTTGTAACAAGTTGTCAATGTTGTCATTCACAACATTGACAACATTTGTGCAAGGGAGCATTTTCGAGTAAGATGGTTATGTAACTATATGAAACCATTGAATTAGGCATCAGATCAACTATAAGAGGCCTCCATCGATCTGTGCAAAAGGTTGGGGGGAAAAACATTTGGAATTAAGAAGATTTGTAGAGTAACACGGTTTTAGTGAATTCTTGAGTTTTTTTGTTTCTTTGTTTTCAGTTGATTAATGGATTAGATAGCTCGCAGTGTCTATTGGAAAAGTTAGTACAAGTTGTTTTTTTATTCTGTGTTGTGTTTTTTTTGAGTTTTGAAGCATTCCAACTAGTTTGTTAATTCTTTTGTTAAGTACCCTATCATTGGTTTGAACCAGGCAGGTTGAACAAATGGAGTCTTAGCTCATCATTCCATTGTCAATTTTGTACGGGCTCTTGGAATGGGTGAGGAGACTCCATGTACTATATGTTTGGAAGGAGGGGCCCTGGGAAGCTCATTTTCTATGTTTGCAATGATGTCCTAGGTGAGTCAGTTGAGCACAGTTAGGGATGACAAATCATTACAAGAAGATTACAACAAGTTGAATGCATTGGTTGCTTCAACTAAAATCTCATGGAGAGGTAGACACACATCTAAAGAAGCCCCAAGTCAAATTAGAAGATTGGGTGAGTTTCTTTGGCTGCTAAGAAAACAAACTCTTAGTCAGACTGTCCAAGTTGTGTCAAAATACTTGTTTTCAGGCATGGCTGTAGCAGTTGGTGTACAAAAAATCTAGGAGGAGAAGACCTTAGATATCTTGGAGTTCTCAATAAAGGGCATCTGAATCCTAAGCCCTTTAGGTGGCTTAATATAAACAAAAAGGCTTGACAAAGGCCTAATTGCTAGCAGCCTATTTTTGGGTGCAATTGGCATGGTTTGATGAACCGGATTGAAGTACTGATGAAAAGTATAGGTGAAGGAGTAATATTGAAACCAATAGAGGTCCTAGTGGCCAGCCTCTCCATGGAGTAAAGTTCTAGTTGAATGTGTTTCAATTTGTGAAGACAAGACTAGGAGTGTCCTAGTAGCTAGATTGGTATTGAGCAGAGTTCGTTGTATTTCTTGTTGGTGTGCACTAGTTGAAGGAGTGGGATCTTGGGTAGAGATACCTAAAGAGTGTAGGGATAGTTAAGTACCCTATCAAGTCAAAACATTGGCCTAAAGAGACCCTAGTGAAGGATAGGGAGTGAGCAAGACAAAGTGTTACATCAATTAACAAGATCATTTTTTGGTAATTGTGTACATTATCATGTTGTCTTCACAGTAACTATCCTCATTTGTTGAAGAAGAAAAGCATTAATGTGGTTCAATAGAAATACATTCAAGTGGAAATTATACAAGGGAATATCACTATGAGATGTCCTAAGTGTGACTGTCCTTGTCACAAATGAGGACATCTCACAGTGACTATCCCTTGTGTAATTGCCACTTGAATGAGGACAGTCACTGTAAAGACAACATGATAATGTACACAAGTACCGTGAAGGTAGTCGCAAGTTAGGGCTGTTTCATTGCATACCCGAAACAATGAAGACATTACAGTCCACAAAACGTTTGTGCTTGAAAGATAAACAAATAAAATTAAACTTCTAAATAACCAAAGCCGCTAACAATAAATTCAACACAGATATGTCCTCATTTCTGGGTATTTTAGCTCTCTAACAGCTGAATACCAGATTACATAATAATGACAAAAGAAAAATAAACCCAACGTACTCAGAAATTGTAGCTGTGATTTCGCGGAGGGAATCTCTCTCGGCGCTGTTGAAAACACAAATGACAACGTTCTTTTTTTTTTTGCCCTTATATCCCGATGTGATTTCGCGGAGGGTTACGGTGCTGTTGAAAACACAAATGGCAACGTTCCTTTTTTTTTTTGCCCTTATATCCCAACAACATCGCAATTGCAAGTTAGGGCTGTTTCACTGCATACTCGAAACAATGAAGACGTTATGGTCCACAAAATGTTTGTGCTTGAAAGATGAACAAATAAAATTAAACTTCTAAATAACCAAAGCCACTAACAATAAATTCAACATAGATATGTCCTCATTTCTGGGTATTTTAGCTCTCTAACAGCTGAATACCAGATTACATAATAATGACAAAAGAAAAATAAACCCAACGTACTCAGAAATTGTAGCTGTGGTTTCGCGGAGGGTTACGACGCTGTTGAAAACACAAATGACAACGTTCTTGTTTTTTTTGCCCTTATATCCCGATGTGATTTCGCGGAGGGTTACGGCGCTGTTGAAAACACAAATGACAACGTTCTTATTTTGTTTGCCCTTATATCCTGATGTGATTTTGCGGAGGGTTACGGCGCTGTTGAAACACACATGACAACGTTCCTTTTTAATTTTGCGCTTATATCCCGACAACGTCGCAATTGCGACAGTGACAAATGTATTGTCGTCACAAATTGCGACGGTGTCGGGCTATATTTGAAAAAAAAAGGGCAAAACCGCATGACATTTGCTTGCCGTCGCAAATGGCCGTCGCAAATTCACCCCAAATGTATTAGTGTCGGATTAATCTGCTTGCTTTGTTTGGGTTAAAAGTGAAGAGGTGTCAAAACCTTGAATTTGGAGCCAAGTCCCCTTGTGGTATACTATTGTGAGTCATCTTTAGAGAGGGTTAACCGTAGCGGACAATCCTTTCACAGGGCAAACTGCGTTGACGGAACCTCAAGCGGTAATAGCCATTTTCACCATGGTAGTGAGAACCACTATATAAATGTCCTTGTGGAAGAAATCTCCATGGGTATGGTTCATTGTTGGGTTGTCAGATCTCCCTAGCAGCTCTTGAAGATTAAGTTCTCGGACTGTGTCAAAACCCTGGTGCACCGGGATTGGAGTTCACCCCTTTGAATCATAAAAGTTGCAGAGTCAAACCATTACTAAAAACCCTAGAGAGGCCAATTTTTCATTCTCAGGTATATGTGTGTTATTGCAAAACTTTTCAGAACATACACAATTAGCACTCTCAGGGATTAGCACAATTTGGTCACTTGATTGTTCATGTGCAAGGTTGCTTTTTCCCTTGTTCATTATTTTCAGACGTGCTTGGAATCACTTGCTTGCTGTTCTGCGTGCTTATTTATCTACTTGGCTATTAAAAACAATCAAATCTGGTATAACCTTCAAAATTTGGACAGTACAATTTACAAACAATCCAAAACTGAAAACCTTAAATTTTGCAAAAATTGACGTAAAGTTCTTTCTGGAGTCAAAAGTCATTTCAAGAAGTCAAAAGTTGTACGAGTTTTGTCAAGTGTCATTTCAGTATTACCCAACTATCGTACGAGTTTAGCAACTGTCATTTCATTTATACCCAGTGTCGTACAAGTCTACAGAGTGTCGTTTGGAAAAATTTGAGAAAGTTGTCAGAAATTGTCAAATTGCAAGATATCCAATGTTTCCAGCCTAGTTCCAGAATCTGTCAAAAATATCATTGTGTCAGGAACAGAGCAGTAGCTATTGAGCATTCTACCATTTTCTAAGTTTGATCTTTTGAATCCGATCTAGTCTTCTGTTTGATCAATTTGAGTCCTTTTTATCTCGTGTCAAAACCTTGTCATAACTATCAATCTTCAATCAATCAATCTTCAAAAACAAACTAAGTGTTGAGAACTCGTGTCCGCTATCTTTGGGCGATCTATCCCATGCATCCAGGGCACAGTTGTCTTCACCCACATCTCATCAGATCTTCAAAACTATCATAATCTTGACAAGGTTGCGTCATCCAATTTTCTCAAATCAAATTGTTCTTCAGTTCTCTTCATCCTTTTCTTCTGTTTCATTCAAAGTTAATGGTGGAGACCAGAGCTTCTTCACACAAGAAATCAGAAGAAACATCTCAGAACTTACTTTTGACCAATACCCCGGGTCCAACTCTTGAACAACTCATCAAGTTAGGTATCTACGAAGACGACGGTCTCGGTAACTTTCGATTGAAAATTGGTTACAGACCTCCTTTATCAACTCACAGAGGTAATCAACAAACTCTTCCTCAATCTATTCCAGGGAGCCCAAAAACTCCTACCATGTCTCAAGTAGGGAAAAACCATGGTTCTCTAGGAGGAGGATCCCAAGGACACCATTCTCAACATAATGCCGACCAAGACCCTACACCCTCTGAAATCCATCGGTGTCAGAATGATGAGGCATTTCTTGAAAATGGATAGAGAGGCATACTTTTTGCAATTATCCCAAGAAGGAGCTAAACTTCCTCCTCACTTCAATGTCGAAGATATCATCACGCATGAGGAAGAAACTCTGATGATGGCCATAATGAACCAGCTACACGCTATGCAGGTCAAAATGAATAAAATTGAGAAAGAGAAGGAACCCAAGGAATTCTCCATGGAGGCCCTTTGTCCTTTCCCTTTTGACAAAGACTTGTATATGCCTCCATTCCCAAAAAGAGTGGAGATACCAAAGTATGACAAATATGACGGGCACTCTGATCCTCAAGATCATGTTAGAGAGTTCTGTACACAATCCATGGAATTCATGCATGAACCGACTTATCTAATGCATCTTTTTCCTAGATCCTTGGGAGGAGCATCCATTCAGTGGTTTTCAAGATTACCTCCTACGATCAAAACTTTTGAGGAATTGATTAAATTGTTTTATCAACAATATTCCTACAATATTCAACATCCGATTACCATGATCGATATCTGTAACCTCAAGCAATATCCAGGGGAATCATTCCTAACTTTTCTCAAGAGGTGGCGAAAGAAGTTTTCTTTATATGCTAGACCAATTCCCGAAATGGAGAAACTTGAAATCTTTATCAATAACCTTGTTCCAGAGCTCAACTATCCATTGCAAATGCAAGATCATGTATCTTTTGATAAAATGGTGGATAATGCAATCAAGATTGAGAAAGTACTTGTCAAGAAAGGAGAAATCACACTTCAAAAGGACAAGTCTGAATCGGGATCTAGCTCAAAAGATAAAAACAAGACCTGGAATAGAAACAAAGGTATCATCTCTGACAGTGTTGTTGACACTATCCACACCCCATCAAAGGCACCGGCCTACAATCTCACCCTTGCCACCAAAGCCATTGAAGCTTCAGAGCAAAAATCTGCTGAAGCATCTCCAAAGAAGCCATTCAAACGATGGGATAATAAATGAAAGTTTACTCCCCTGGGAGAATCTTTGGAATCTGCTCTGAGGACCCTGATAGCTGATAACATGATCTCTTTACCACCAATCCGAAAACCTGATCCGGATCCAAAACCATGTTGGTGGAAAGATAATGAATTTTGTGCTTTCCATCGAACTAAAGGCCACAGAACTAATGGATGCTTCCATTTGAAGCATACCATTCAAGACTTGATAGATCAAGGGGACATCACAATCGATAATCCTACCAGCAATAATGATCACACAGCATTTACAGAACCTTTTCCACAACATGGCAAGGGAGTTTCCACTTCTCAGCCTAACATGGGGGCAAAAGTCAACTATGCCTACCCTGGAAATGATGCTGTCATCAATATGGTGGAACCATGCCTCTCTGAGAGCTGTAATGTCATCACGATTGTAAGAAGAGATAGAAATCATTCCTCAGCTAATGCAGTTACCAGATCACAAGCTCAGACGCATCTGAAAGGACAAACACCAAATTCATTTGATGGCCCTAAGATACCTTTCAATCTCACATCTGCTTCTAAATAGAAGGTTGCCTCGAAATCTTCCAATCCAAAGGATACCAGACCTACATCTTACAGCATCGTACAACAACTCCAGCATACCAATGCCAAAATCTCTATGTTTGAGTTACTTCGAATCTCTCCAGCTCACCGAGATATCCTAGACAAAGCTTTGCTCAGCTCTAATGTTCCTGATGATCTAGATCTAGACAGGTTCCAAACTATGGTTGGTCATCTAACATCTCCGCAATATATCTCCTTTTCAGAAGAGGATGACAACTCCCTAAGTCACCCACATAATCAGCCCTTGCACATAGAAGTCTTGATCCAGAACCGTCGAGTCAAACGTGTGTTGATAGATGGGGGCACAGGCCTCAACATTTGTTCTTACAACTTAATCACACATTTGGGATTCTCAGAGATGGCTATTGATCCTCGAAAGAAGATCACCATAAAAGCCTATGATGAACAAGAAAGAGCTTCTAAAGGCACCATTGTCTTGCCCATCCGGGTGGGTCCAGTCATCAAAGATACCACATGTCAGGTGCTCGATCTACCATTGGCTTACAATATCCTTCTAGGGAGACCCTGGATACATGAAATGCAGGCTATTCCTTCAACATACCATCAATGCTTGAAATTTCCCTATGAAGGAGTGGAGGTTACTATCCCAGCTGATCTGAGTACAACTTGCAATACATTGAAGGAAAGTGCCGATAAACTTGTTCCCAATAACAGAGAATCTTCCATCAAGCAACAAAATGTGGCTTCCACATCTAAGATGGATGACATTGCTAAAGAGATCAATATCAAAGAAAATGGGATGGGAGAATACACTATAGAGCCAGTCTTGTCTCTGACATCTCTCCCAATCTCACCTAAGTCATATGGCCAATCCTTGAAGCAGTCTAAATCAGAACCTAAGGAACCTATGGAAGCATACAAAAGACATTTTGTGGTGGAGCAAGTATCTAAACAAGAATTTGAAGAGGATGAAGCTGTGCTGGCATGGCTATATAAAGAGGATTCTGAATCTAAAATTGTTCAACCTAGTGAATCTATAGCACCTACAGTCCCTTCTAATTCATATGGTCTAGGAAACAAATTGATAGCCAAGATGGGATATTCTGGTCAAGGACCTCTAGGAATTAGGGGAAAGGGTCTTGTGACCCCCATTTCACATATTGGTCGAGCCAAAAAAGATACTGGTGGCATAGGGTTTAAGAAGAAACCCTATCATCTCAGAGGTGGTTGTTCTCATGTCATAGAACAAATTGCACCAGGAGAACCCCTTCTTAAGAAAGAAGAAACAGAACCCTTTGATGATGATTCAGATAGCTCTGAGCTTATCCCCTATGAAAAATTGCCTAAAGAGATCAAAGATCTTCTTGATGATACAGATGATCCTATCAAAAGAATTAATGTAGTAGAAACACAAGAACCTACTGTAGTGCAAGAGATGGTTGTACCACAAGAACCAGCCAATCTCGAAGGCAATCAAACTGATCGAGAAGTAGGGGGTAGTTATTCTGACACTGATTCCCATGAATATGAATTCAAGTCAGAGACTGAGGGTAATCCTTCTTGGGGTATTCATCCTGATTTCACGCACTTTCTAAGATTTCCTAGAGATTCTGAATCAGAAGATGAGTCAAATGATTATGAATGGGGTGCCATTCCAGAAGAAGATGAGCTTATAACAGAGAAATCTATTGATGTTATTCACCAATATGTCTCTCAACCCAACGTAGGTCTAGAGCGAAACAATGAACTTAACGTGTCTGATCCACCTATGGCTGAAGAGGACTCCTATGATGATGTTGAGCCTATTCACGAATTGAACATTCTGAGCTGTAATATCACCTTTGAACTTGAGCATCAGGTTAGGACCAATGATGACATATCCACATCCATGAACACCATATCCCAAGCCTTTCCCACTTTGACTATCCAACACCCTGATCTTATCGACCAAACTTCCACCAACCCAAACCATGGTATGTATACCTTCCCAAATGACTATGCCCTTGCCTGCTACCTCAATGCAGTTGAGCCTATGAGTACTTCCATCAGTGAACCGAGTGTCAGCATGACCGAGTCGGACATCAAATATCTTAGTCAGAAAAACAAGAGTAAAAGGAAAAAGAAAAAGAGTTCTGAGGGTGAAAACCACTTTGTGGCAGTCTCAAAACCGACAAAAGTAAAAAGAAAAGACGTATCTGAAGGTGAAAACCTCTCTGAGGCACCTAAGGATGAGATATTTGATGTCCTTCCAAGTCATTTACAGGATAGATCTCCAGTTCTGATTGAGCCAACTCAATCCATCAATTTGGGTACAATAGAGGAACCACAATTGGTACATGTAGCACAATCTCTATCAGACGAAGAGAAACAAAACTTCACTACCTTCTTATCAGAGAAAAAGATCAACTTTGCATGGAAATATTCAGATATGCCAGGATTGGATCCCAATCTCATTATGCACCATCTATCCATTGCTCCCGGAGTAAAACCAATCAAACAAAAATTGAGAAAGATGCATCCTCATGTTGCACTCTTAGTCAAAGCAGAACTAGAAAAACTCCTAAAAGCTGGATTCATCCGTGTCATAGACTATGTTGAGTGGATTTCCAACATTGTACCTATTTCCAAACTAGATGGTTCAATCAGAGTATGCACGGACTTTAGAGACGTGAACAGAGCATGCCCTAAGGATGATTTTCCACTACCTAACATTGATATGATAGTGGACATGACTGCGGGCTATGAAATGTATTCCCTTATGGATGGCTTTTCTGGATACAACCAAATCAAAATTGCTCCAGAAGATCAAGAGAAAACAGCTTTCACATGTGCGTGGGGAACTTTTTGTTGGAATGTTATGCCATTCGGACTCAAAAATGCTGGAGCTACATATCAAAGAGCAATGACATCTATTTTTCATGATATGATGCATAGAACAATGGAGGGTTATGTAGATGATACCTTGGCAAAATCCATGATTAGAATTGACCATCTAACAGACTTGAGCATGATCCTCGACAGAATGGAAAAGTTTAGTCTTCGACTAAATCCTAAAAAGTGTGCTTTTGGAGTCACTTCTGGAAAGCTCCTAGGATACATCGTCTCCAAGAAAGGCATTGAAGTTGATCCAGCTAAGGTCAAGGCTATAATAGAGATGCAACCTCCCACAAATATCAGTCAAATGAGGACGTTGCAAGGTAGAGTTCAATCTATCAGAAGATTCATATCACAGCTAGCGGACATCTCACAGCCTTTTACAAAAACATTACATAAAGGTGTGACCTTTGCATGGAATGAAGAATGCGAGAACAACTTTAAACATATCAGGAAGTATCTATCAAATCCACCTATATTGATGCCTCCTATTCATGGGAAGCCATTAATATTATATGTCTCCACAACAGATACATCACTGGGGGCATTGCTAGCACAGCATGATGAGAACAAGAAAGAAAGAGCCATCTACTATATCAGCCGAACTTTAGTGGCCTATGAGAAGAACTACTCAATGATAGAGAAGGCCTATCTCGCTGTGATCTTTGCATCATAGAAATTGAGACACTACATGTTAGCTCATACTACTCATTTGGTAGCTAAAATTGATCCACTGAAATATCTCCTAAGCAAAGCTGCCCTCACAGGTAGACTAGCTAAATGGGTCATGCTCTTGAGCGAATTTGACATTGAATATGTTGAAAGAAAAGCTATCAAAGGACAGGTCATTGCTGATCAATTAGCTGAAGCACCACTATTTGATGATACACCCATGCAAATGGAATTTCCCGATTCCTCTATCATGCACCTCTCTTCTAGAGCATGGCGATTATTCTTTGATGGCTCCTACACACAGAATGGATCTGGAGCAGGCATATTGTTCATTACTCCTCAAGGATACTCGATACCCAAAGCATTCAGATTAAAGTTTCCTTGCACAAACAATATTGTTGAATATGAGGCACTTCTCAATGGTATGAAAATGGCAATATAGTGGAGAGTTACAGAGATGCACATTCATGGAGACTCACAACTAGTCATCCACCAAGTCAATGATGTGTACCAAACCAAAGATGAAAAGCTCCTTCCTTACAAGAGAATGGTCGATGATCTAAAGAAATACTTCATCTCTATCACATTTGAGCAAATACCCAGAATGGAGAATAAGGCTGCTGATGCAATGGAAACATTATCTACTCTTTTACAACAGCCTGAACATGAACTACGCTATGAGTTCCTGGTGGAAGCCCTATCCTATCCTGCATATGACTCCCCTGAAACCCGCATGATCTGCACTGTTGTAAGTTATGACTCATCTCACTACAAAAATTTGTTCTCCTATCTCCACGACCAAATCATCCCTGAGTCCTTTAACCATTTTGAGAAATGAAACCTTATCCGATCCGCATCCCGATATGTCATCATTGGTAATGATCTATACAAACGAGGTCTAGATGGTACACTGCTTAGATGTTTAGAACGAGAAGAGTCTCAACGTGCATTAGAGGAAGTCCACGAGGGTATATGTGGGTCACACTCGAACGGGTTAACGTTAGCTCAAAAACTTATTAGGGCTGGGTATTATTGGCCTGAAATGGAAAAAGAAGCTATTAAATTTGCTAAAAACTGTCAACAGTGTCAAGTACATGGCAACTTGATTCATGCTCCAGGGAGAGATCTGATTCCTTTTACTACACAATGGCCTTTTCAACAATGGGCATTTGATCTCATAGGTGCTATCCATCCGCACTCTTCTAATGGACATACCCATATAATCACAGCTACAGATTATTTTACAAAATGGGTAGAAGCAGTTCCTCTAACACAAGCAACGGGGAAACAGATCTCTATGTTCATCCTGAATTACATCATTTGCAGATATGGGATCCCTCACTCTATAATCATAGATAACGGGGGACAATTCAAAAACAAGGACCTAGATGACTTATGTGCCAAGTTCAAAATTACTCAACATTGGTCATCTATCTACTATCCTCAAGGGAACGGACAAGCTGAGGATTCAAACAAAAATCTCCTGAAGATCTTGCACAGAACAGTGAATAAAACAGGAAGAGACTGGCATCTGATGATCAATCCAGCTCTCTAGGCATACAGAACTAGTATCAGAACGCCTACAGGAGCTACACCTTTTGCTTTAGTTTATGGGTCTGAAGCGGTACTACCTATTGAGGTTGAAATCCCATCACTCAGAATCAAAATGCATGGACTTGTCACTGATGAAGACTACAGAGTGTCGAGGTTACAAGAACTTGAACTACTAGATGAGCGCAGACAAGCAGCGTATGATCATCTCAGAGTGTATCAGAAAAGAATGTCTAGAGGCTACAACAAGAAAGTCAGACATAGAGAATTTCAGGTTGGCGATCTAGTGTTGAGAGAAAATCCTAAAAATCAATCACATCGAGAACGCAAGGGGAAGTTCGAACCCAATTGGTTGGGTCCCTTTGTAATCACTGCTACTTTTGGCTCTGGTGCCTATCAACTCTCAACCACTGAAGGAGAACAGCTCTGAGAACCAATCAACGTTCTCCATCTAAAGAAATTCTATGCCTAAGGCATTCAGTGCTTTGTAAATGTCCTGAAAAAAATCTTAAAAATCAGAAAAAGTCCTAAAAAAATGAACATCTTGGTGAAAACCTAGCAATAGGCGCCTTGATGATTCACAAAAAAATCAAAAAATATCAAAAGTACAAAAAAATTGAAAAAATGAAAAATACAAAAAAATGAAAAAAGAAAAAAAAAAGTGCCTTGGTGAAAACTTGGAAACAGGCACCTCGGTAGCAAAAATAGAATCTCTACCAAGATGGTGAAAACTCGGCAAACGGGCACCACTTGTTCCAAAATGCTCCATCTATCAGCACAATCTTGGTCTTTCCCAGCTTTCCATCTTGCTTTAGTTTGTACATATCTCCCGGTTTGTTTCTGCATATCCTGGTTTCAATAAGTCGGTCTGTACACCAATCAGCTCAAGCGTCTGTATCCTATCAATGTTCAAACTTGGGGGCAATCAATGTCATATCTTATAGTCTCCAATGTATCTTAGACATGTCATATCCACTCAGAGTCCTTTGAAGCTTCAAGTTGAGTCAGTCAGTCAGTCTTATCTCCAGAAAGGATTTTGCATCAACAACAATCAAACATCAAAACTCAACTGAAAACAATCTGTGCTTTTTTTTACATGCTTTTATCTCCTTGTATGCTTACTGATTCGCATTGAGATTTTTGCATATTGTGTCCCTTCGAGCTCTTCAATGATGTCCTTTACAGGATTTAGAGAGTGATGACTAGGGGCATAATCTTTTCTTTGTCTTCTGCTTGTATGTGAAAATCTAACAACTTTGGAAATTTTGGATTGAAATGGTGTCCGACTGTAAGAGCCTCTATCTTGAATTGGATGGCCATGCGTACCTCAACCATTGATACCCAAAAAAAAAAATTTCAAGGAAGTTTGATCTAACTATTATCTTTTTGAGTAAGTTCTTTCTCCTACTGTGGAACACAATCTTGCCTAAGGATGTGAATGATAAAGGGTCACTACGGGTAATTCACATTGGATTTAGAATGATCTCTTGACAGTTTGATGTGTTTGCAATGCAAGGCGTACTCAGGTCATCACGACGTGTATGTTTTGATGCTTGTACAAATTGCTATATCAAAATGGACATGATATTTAGGTCATCCTGGCGCTTGTGCCTTGGTGCTTATATCTAATCCGACATTTCGAAAACAAAATCAATATTCATATATCCATGGTTGTTTGACTAGTGGGTGTTGTATTGATTCTTGCGCATACAAATTGATATTCATATGTCTATGGTTTCATGGCTAGTGGGCATTGTATTGATTTATCCGGTTACCTAAAAGTTCAATGATGATAACAAATCGACACATGATCAGTGACTAGGTCCTAGGTCTTAGGTTGCATTTCATTTTGCATGTCTCATTGCATTTTGCATGTTTACATGATCTCACAATGATTAAATGAACTTCAATGCTTAAATGATTCTTCAAATCGCATCTTCAAGTCTAACAAGAGCTGAATCTCACACGAAGGTTCCTCCAATGAAAGAGCAAGTAGAATCCTTTTTCGGGATCAAAATTCAAATCTGAGATCATTCATATTATTAACTACTTGCATAATCAACCTTCAATCATCACAGAAATCTAGTATTCAACTTAACTGATTATCTTACATCAAACTATCAAAATTTCAACTTGGTCAACCATGGTCAACTCATGGTCAAACCTAGTCAAACTTGGTCTTTTGGGACCTTCCAAATGATGCAGAATGCATTCTCGAACGTGTTTAACCACTTCTCAAATCAATTAACATGCTTCTAAACTATCAACGCTGACTTTTCTTGTCAGATTTCAATTTTAATCCCGAAGGGGGCATGGTATTGCACATCATTCAAAGTCTGTAAATCAAAATTCTATTGATCAAGTCTATCAATATCTTTCATCAGTGATCAAGACAAACAATCACGTCTAGTCACTGATTCATCAAAAGTCCTCATCGCTCGGGGCAAATCTATCATCACTTGGGGCATATCAGATTCAAGATCCATATCAATCTGGTATTCTCTTAATCTTGTAATCTGTATCAATTTTTGCAACCATCAGATCATAGTGTTATTTCCTTGGTTCTTCGGCAACTAAAGGATTCGGATGTGATACCTGCTAGTTCTGCTAAGACAATCGAGTCTAGAACGGGTCACTCACTTCTTATCAATCCTAAGGTTCAGAATCAGGTATTTTGACACTTTTTCACAATCATAGGTTCATTTGCTTCTACAGTGAACATTATCTTTGGTCATTCAAGACCTATTATCTCCATATCAATTCAATATCAATCAACTCCTATCTCAATATCTTTCAATCGGTTTCTATCTTGAGATCAGTTTATCTTTTGAATCAGTTTCATATCTTTATCAAACACAGACTATCTTTGAACCACTGCGCTTCGCACAGTAATTCAAAGAGGGGCAAAATGTAATACCCCAAAAATGGGCTATAAGTTCATTAATCTCCTACATCTTCAATTCGAACGAAATCGACATCAAAGTCCTAACCTAAGGCACATCTAAACATCATCGAATCATAATTGATTATCTTAAATTCTGCATCGGGGAATATTCCTAGTAATATTCCTAATTATCTTAATTATCTTTAATTTAATGATTATTTTGCGATAAATCACATTTATCCTAAGTTTGATTAATTGAATATTTTCATATTTAATTAATTAGATTTAATATTTGCCACTTAATTATGTAATTAAATTTAATTCTATCTATTATTAATTGTATTATTTAATTTTGACAATAAATCAAAATTCCTATCTTTAATTGATTAAATTCTTATTTAATTAATTAAAGCATGTTGTCATTATTTAATAGTATAATTTTTAATAAAAGTTTGAATAAATAGTTAATTAACCCATAAATTAATTATTTATTTTCAAAAATCAGTTGAGTTGAGGATAAATCACTTTATTTATTTATTTAATTCTTAATTATTATGCATATTCAAAAGAAACAGTTAAACTCCAAATCAGAAAATCAATGCAAGTTATTGACTTTTTGGAACTCAACATCCTTTTGGAGTTCAAAAAGCTGATCTAAACTCTAATTTGAGTTAAAAAGCTATTTTTGCATGATTTTGAGAATTAACTATCTTTCATGATCAGATAACTCAAAAATCAAGCTGAGTTTATTTGAGTGATTTATGGCTTTTATCCATGCACCTCCAAAGCCCTAGATTTCTATAAATTAAGGCTTTAGCTCTTCACAAATCATCTCATATTTTGCACAATCACGCTGGAGAATTGGAATTGAAGAATCAAAGCTCTTGCGAATCGACATTTTTGTGAGATCAATCTTATTTTTGCATTCATATTACATATCATTGTTAGATTCATAGCATATCAGTTTTCAATAGCATTCATATCATATCAATTTATCATTCTTATTGCATAGAAAATATCAAAAATATAGATTAATTGCATTTATTCCATATCTAGAATTGCATTCAAATCCTTCATTTAGGTGTCGTCTAGGTCACTGATCTCGATTACAATCTGAGAACATTAATCTCGCACCTATTAGAAGGCAGTAAATCGCTTGGTTAGATAGCTTTCAATTTTGCACGATTTTGATTATCACTAACCTCTAATGTTTTACTGAGTGTTGTGTCTACAGATCAGGTACAATTTTCACACACACAGGAATTACATTTTATTTTATTTTATTTTTATTCAATTTGTTTCCTTTTTCATCACAGGAGATGTTTTGAGAGAATATTTCATTTATTTAATTTTAAAGAATAATATCTCTTTTAATTAAATAAGGTAATATTATATAATTTAGAAATGAATATTAATTCAATAAAATAAAACCATTTAATTAAAAGAGGATTTTAATTAAATAACATTATTTCATTCAAAGAATATTAATTTCAATTAAATAATATTATTTTATTTATTAAAAAGGGATATATTTCTTTTAATTAAAAATTGATGGGATATTCAAACTTTAGGGAAAGTTGAAATATTTATGATTTGATCAATAAATTTGATTTGAATGTATGACAAATATTGATTCAGGAATTGATATTGATAGATTAAATAAATGGGGCCCAAAGTCTAGGCGACCATTTTATGGTGCATACAGATACCACTTTTCTTTTTGGCCCCCCATCGTGCGTAGTGCACACGCACTAAAGGGCATGCACCCTATGGCTTGGGTTGCCCAAGTCTTAGGCTTGGGAAATCCAAACCAGAGCACGTGCACCCTATAGGGCACATGTGATTTGGAAAACACTTAGTGTTTTTCAAAGGGTGTACACCCTATAGGGCACACGCCCTTTTAAAAAACCCTTATAAAGCTTGCTACACGGGTTTGAAAGCTCATTTTTCTTTCTCAAACCAGTGTTTTCAACTAAGAAGGGATTCTAAAGCATGCACGCCCTATTATATTTGCTTGTGAACTGATTGTTTTTGTTCATCCATCCATCAAATGGCTCCACGACATCGTCAAGTTCAATCCGGAAGAAGAGGTAATTATTTTTACAGCCCATGCCTCTTATTTGTTTTAAAATTTTAATTTTGTTGCAATTTGTTTTGTTAAAATTTGATGTGTAATAAAGATTTTAAAATGTAGTTTTTTTAATTGCCAGGAAGAAATAATCTCCCTCAACCAAATCCTCTGTCTCCTCGTGAAGAACCAAATGAAAAAAAATAATGAAGAAAATGAGCCTAAATTGCCTCCACCAATCGGGAAACCTCCTCCTGGAACACAACAAAATTTGATGAACCAAATTGAAAGAGGGAAAAAAGAATTGGAATCTTTAATTAATAGGTTAAAAGATTCTAGTGGTACAAATCCCGAAAGGGAAAGACTTGCAAAATCATTGGAAGCAATCTTGACCCACGTAAGCACGGTTAGTGGGAAAATTAATTTATGGCAGGATAAAAGAGAAGAGCAAAAACAATATTATGCAAATAAATTATCTTATGTGGACATGAAAAAGAAAAAAATCACAAAAGATGACATTTGCCAGCTATTTAAAAAACCAGGGGATGCAAATACTCTTAGAACTACAACAAGGAGGTTCCCAATTCATTGGTGCGTAAATGAAGACATTAAATTTTTTTTTTGGGAGAGATGTTGGATGGTCTTTGATTCACCTCCTTGTAACAATCATGACGTTCCTATATATTTCTTGATAGAACTCTATTGTGAGTTTGTACTCAAGGAGGTTCCAAATTATTTTGACATTCTAGATTCTCCAGGTAGAGGAGGGGGGTCATCATTTGATCGAGCAGGGGCACATCGTGACCCTAATTCACCTAGGGCTACTATTGGAAAGCCACAGGTGGATCATGTTAGTATTCCCTCTATTGTGAAGGAACATGTAGAGGCAGACACACTAGGCATGATTAGTGTTGTGACATAGACTAGTCTCATTCAGTGTGCCACTCCTTTAGTTGAGGGTGACTATGGTCAATCTTTGAGGGGGCATATTTTTTGGTCATGTGGATGCTTGTGCACATTTGGTACTGGTGAGAGAGAGGAAGAGGATTCTAGATTAATGACTGATAGCTTTCTAAATATGACATTTGGCATTGCCACATAGGTAAATATTTTCAAGTTCATTAAATTTCTTTGATCATATTTCATTTATAAAAGAATAACTATTTAATTTAGTATTTATTGTTTATGATGAAAATTCAGGGCAAGAGTGTCAGTGGCAGTGGTGGCGGCAATGGAACTGGCAATGATCCTAATGTCCCCTTTTACAAATCATCATCAATTCCATAAGTATGTATCGAATAAAATATTTTAATTAACATATTTGATTATTATGTAATTATATGAATAATTGTATCCTAACTTATTGTGCATGTGCATTAGATGTGCATTGGTGGACCATCGACAGTGAAGGGCATCATGTAACTTTCGTTGAGGTATCTTTATTTGCATATTAATTTGATTTACTTGATTATTTTTAATTAATGAATGAATGACTAAATTACTAGACAAATTATGATCAAAATCCAGAGGCACGATGATTACATTCTTTCACCTAGGTTTGTGAGGTCACCATTGAGTCCATAGGTATACATGTAATAATGAACTATAATTAACATGTCAGTAGTACATTCTTATATGAATGGTTATCTTATAATTTTCCATGTACATGTGCACTAGTTGAATGTTGGAGCTTTGACTTCAACACCGCACATTAGAGGATGCAGTGGAACCTTCACAGAGGTATCATTTACTCATTAGTAGGGTTGTAAAAAATATATGTAATCTTGATAACTGCATAATTTACTTTTTTTGTTTCATTTTCAGCTTTTGACATCAGAGACTCCTCCTTTTGTCTGTGATACTTTGGATCGTGGAGTAGCTGTAGTAGTAGCTAGTTCTAAAGCACTGATTGAGGTATGAAAGAGATCACTTAACTTTAATTGTTATTTTAATAGGTTGTATTGAATTTTATAATGATATTCATGTATGTATTTTAATTATTATTTTGATCATTTTTGTAGGGACTTATGACTTTAGATCGCTAGCATGCGCCTTCGGTGGATGAACATAGTGACTATTTGCTAGCGGTAAGCCAATATTCAATTTTATGTCATTGTATAATTCAATTTTGATGTATATTAGTTATTTCTATCTAATTTTTTTTTATCAGGTCGAGCTATAGAAGAGTCTAGATAGGAGGACGAGTGAGCACACTTGGAAGACTATGACATCCACTGCATCTCCATCGACGCAACGATCGAAGACAGCTCAGGATTTGTTTTCTTCCCCTAGCGGGAAAGGACTAGATTAGGGATATGGATTGTATGCCTATATGGCATTAGTGGACATATTTTTTGTATATTGTATCAGTGATACATTGTACATCCATTTGGCTTTGAGGAAGCCAGTTATACTGTATTGAATATATTCAATGTATGACATTATTGGACATATATATTTGACTTCATGCCCTATGAATATTTTTTTTTTATGTTTTAGGTATGCAATTCATGTGTTTGGTGTATTGATGTATACTAATTTATGTTTATGTGGATGTCTTATGCTTTGTAAATTTCTCATGCCTTATAGTTATCCTTGTATGTTTATCGATGTATGTTTAACTTGCTGACTATGCTACAAATGCCAGTCACTGTCCTCAATAATAGTCAATTCCTTGACTATAATAATAAAAAAAGTAATGAAATGAATGCATAAATGTATAAATATAATATAAGGATTCTTGGGGTACCCTAATGTTGGAAAGAGTTCTTTTATTAATAAGATTACTACGGAAGATGTGGATGTGTAACCTTATGCTTTTTCAAACTAACTTCTAATTGTCCCCTAACTGACTGATTGTTAATGACAAACACTAGAATACATATTTGCACTAATCCTATTGCTCACCCCGGACTCGTCGGCGTCATTCAAATGACTATGTGTGCCAAAAAAGGTTGTCAGTAGCATTTATCTGACCATTCAAAGTTGTTGGAACAAACGGTTCTGTTGGAGGTCTAAATTTTGGGCAAAATTTGGAGTCCTATATAGTGATAAACCCTAAAAAATGGCCTCTTAATTTCCATGCCAAATAATTAATGATGGAGTACATGAAATAGGGTAAAAATTTAAATTAATTTTAAATTAAACAGTTGAGAGATTAGGGAAGGAAGCCCTGTGACAAGAAAAATCAAAATTCTGTGATCAAAGCCTTAAGAAAATGCTGAAATTTCGACCTACTACAAAGATGATGCCGACAGAGGCACAAGATGGTCGAATTTTAAAAATATAAAAAAGACCCAGTTTAGGAAACCAAATTTTCTATTTCCAATAAAAATATTAGCTTTCCATGAGTTGTTTTGTGTTTTTGACCAAGCCCAAATCCGAAAGTTAGGTAGTTATTTTTTAGTTAGTTTATTATTTTTTCAAAATAATTTGTAATAAGGGTTGTGTTTTTTCACCCTAAAGTGGTGTGAAAGCCACTCAAACACATATATATACATAATGTAAAATGTAGAGAGAAAAGAATACAAAAAATACAATAAAGATTTTCATAGAATAGAATTTGATCACAACTGCAATATGAACTCTAATGTACCATTTTTTCAACTTTAATAAAGATAAGTGCTCTTCTTTGTGGTTATAATTTATATGTTTTCAATTAGTTTCTCGAATTACTTTGTGAACCACGGTATCCTACTGTGTTTTCTATTTGATGCATTCATTTATGATTAATTTGTACACTTTGAATAATGGTAGCATGGTGTGAGAACCTGTTGCTGTTTCCTTTCGGGCTCTTAAGTTGGGTTAAAAACCATAGGAACTATTGTATAAGTTGTTTTAAATTTTATTTCAATAGAAGCTTGTAGGGTGATGGTCTCGCTTTATAGGAGTGAGTTACGTTAAAACCATGTCTGATTGTACATAGGATTGAAAGTTTTATGACTCTATAGCCCAAGTATTTAGAAGGCACTAATCTAACTATTATTTGGAAATTGTCATTTGGTTCATACATTTGTAGTTTATAGATCATTAAATCATTATTTCAAAAGCATTACTTTTAATTATTTAGTATAATCCATTTAGTCAAGTATTATAAAATAGAGATTTTTAGGAGATTAATTTCTTTCCTCAAAGGATCATTCACCACCTTTGGAGGAACTTTGTTTGTTATGTACGTAGTTTTGTGACATAGAGAATTAAATAGTTTAAAGTGAATTTAGGCCTACCAGCCTTGGCTTGATTAAGCCAGAATTACAGAGGTATCAGTGTGTACCTGTCAGTTCGGTAAAAGTGATCCATCATTTTTAGGCACCAACAGGTTTGATGCTATGACCGACGGTTGGAAAGATATGCAATGTTGGCTATTTGAACTGAGGAACACTGTGAGTTCTGACATCGACCAAGAATGTGTTTCCAAATATAAATGAACTCAAATCTTTGAAAACCAACATAGGCTTTTGTAGGCCCCGACAACATGGTCTCATAGCACTTGATGAATCCATGCTACCTCGCATGAGCTCTGAGATATGACCCCACAAGGGATCATTGATTTCATGCTTAAGAGACCTTGAGGGACACTTTGACCCAGAGTCCTCGGTGGGGTTCGAACTACTATGCATGCTAAATGAGGTTTCCCCTAGCATTTACTCGATCATTTGGAGCAATTGGGATAGATGGTTCGATGCTATGACTGATTGTTGGAAAGATATGTAATGTTGGCCGTTTGAACTGAGGAACACTGTGAGTTTTGACATCGACCAAGAATGTGTTTCCAAATATTAACGAACTTGAATCACTAAAAATTGAGAGAGGCTTTTTTAGGCCCTGGCAACATTGTCTCGTAGCACCTGACAGATCAACTCTACCTCACATGAGCTCTAAGATATCACCTTGCAAAAATTGTTAATTTCATGCTTAAGAGACCTTGAGGGACACTTCGGCCTAGAGTCATCGATGGGGTTTGAATGAATGTGTGTGCCAAAAAAGGTTTTCAGTAGCGTTTAACCGACCATTCAAAGCTGTTGGATCTGACGGTTCGATGCTACAACTGACGGTTTGAAAGATATGCAACATTGGTTGTTTGAACTGAAGAACACTTTGAGTTCTGACATTGACTGAGAATAAATTTCCAAATATAAACGAACTTGAATATTTGAAAATTGAGACAAGATTTTCTAGGCCCTGGCAACACGGTCTCGTAGCACCTGACGGATCGATTCTACCTCACACAATCTTTGAGATATGACCCCGCAAAGATCATTGATTTCATGCATTTGGGACCTTGAGGGACACTTCGGCTCGGAGTCATCGACGGTGCTCAAATTACTATGTGTGCTGAATGAGGTTGCCCCTAGCATTTACCCGACCATTCGGAGCTATTGGAATTGACGGTTTGATGCTACAACTGACGGTTTGAAAGATACACAACATTGGCTGTTTGAACTGAGGAACACTTTGAGTTCTGACATCAGTCGAGAATTTGTTGCCAAATTTAAACAAATTTAAATCTCTAAAAATTGAGACAGGATTTTGTAGGCCATGGCAACACAGTCCTGTAGGACCTAATAGATCGATTCTACCTCGCATGAGCTCTGAGATATGACCCCGCAAAGATCATTGATTTCATGCTTGAGAGACCTTAAGGGACACTTCGGCCCGGAGTCATCGGCGGGGTTTGAATGACTATGTGTGTCAAATGAGGTTGCCACTAGTGTTTACCCGACCATTCAGAGCTATTGGAACTGATGGTTCAATGCTACAATGGATAGTTTGAAAGATACGCAATGTTGGCCATTTGAACTAAGGAACACGTTGAGTTCTAACATTGAATGAAGTGTGTTGCCAAATTTAAACGAAGTTGAATCTCTAAAAACCAAGATATGTTTTTGTAGGCCCTAGTAACATGGTCTTGTAGCACCTAATAGATAGATTCTACCTCACACGAGCTTCGAGATATGACCCTACAAAGATTGCTAATTTCATGCATTTAGGACCTTGAGGGACACTTCAGCCCAGAGTTGTCGGCGGGGTTCGAATGACTATTTGCCGAATGAGGTTTTCACTAGGGTTTACTGGGCCATCTAGAGCTATTAGAACTGATGGTTTGATGCTATGACCAATGGTTGGAAAGATACACAACATTGGCCATTTGAACTGAGGAACACTTTAAGTTCTGACATCGACCGAGAATGTGTTATCAAATTTAAATGAAGTTGAATCTCTAAAAATAAGATAGGCTTTTGTAGGCCCTGCTAACATGGTCTTGTAGCACCTAATAGATCAATTCTATCTTGCATGAGCTTCGAGATATGACCCTGCAAAGATCACTAATTTTATGCATTTGGGACCTTTAGGGACACTTCAGCCCAGAGTCGTCGGCAAGGTTCAAACTACTGTGCATGCCAAACAAGGTTTCCAATAGTGTTTACCCAACCATTTAGAGCTTTTGGAACTGATGGTTTGATGCTACGACTGATAGTTGGAAAGATACACAACGTTGGCCGTTTGAACTGAGGAACACTTTGAGTTCTGACATCAACCGTTAATGTGTTGTCGAATTTAAATGAAGTTGAATCTCTAAAAACTGAGATAGGATTTTGTAGGCCTTGGCAACACGGTCCCGTAGCACCTGACAGATTGATTCTACATTGCACGAGCTCTAAGATATGACCCCACACAGATCATTGATTTCATGCTTAAGAGACCTTAAGGCACACTTCGGCCCGGAGTCATCAGCGGGGTTTGAACGACTGTGTGTGCTGAATGAGGTTGCTACTAGTGCTTACCTAGCAATCTAAAGCTATTGGAATTGATGGTTCGAAGGATATGCAACATTGGCTGTTTGAACTAAGGAACACTTTGAGTTCTGACATCGACCGAGAATGTGTTGCCAAATTTAAACAAAGTTGAACATTTGAAAACCAAGATAGGATTTTGTAGGCCTCAACAACACGATCTTGTAGCACTTGACAGATTGATGCTACCTCACATGAGCTCTAAGAGATGACCCCACAAAGATCATTGATTTCATGCATTTGGGACCTTGAGGGACAGTTCGGCATGGAGTCATCGGCGGGGATCAAACAACTATGCATGGTGACTGAGGTTGCCACTAGGGTTTACCTAGCCATCCAAATCTATTTGAACTGACGGTTCGATGCTACGGTCGATGGTTGGAAAGATACGCAACATTGGCTGTTTGAATTGAGGAACACTTTGAGTTCTGACATCGACCGAGAATGTGTTGCCGAATTTAAATGAAGTTGAACATTTGAAAACCAAGATAGCCTTTTGTAGGCCTCAACAACATGGTCTTGTAGCACCTGACAGATTGATGCAACCTCACATGAGCTCTAAGATATGACCCCGCAAAGATCGTTGATTTCATGCATTTGGGACCTTGAGGGACAGTTCGGCATGGAGTCATCAGCGGGGATCAAATGACTATGCATGGTGAACGAGGTTGCCACTAGGGTTTACCCAGCCATCCAAATCTATTTGAACTGACGGTTCAATGCTACGGTCGATGGTTGGAAAGATACGTAATGTTGGCCGTTTGAACTGAGGAACACTTTGAGTTCTGACATCGACCAAGAATGTTTTGCCTAATTTAAACAAAGTTGAACATCTAAAAATTGAGACATGCTTTTTTAGGCCTCGGTAACATGGTCCTGTAGCAACTAATAGATTGATGCTACCTCACACGAGCTCTAAGATATGACCCTACAAAGATCATTTATTTCATGCATTTGGGACCTTGAGGGACACTTCAGCCTAGAGTCGTCAGTGGGGATCAAATGACTGTGCATGGAGAATGAGGTTGCCACTGGTGTTTACTTGGCCATTCACAGCTATTGGAATAGACAAATAGATGCTACGACCGACGGTTGGAAAGATACGAAACATTGGCCGTTTGAACTAAGGAACACTTTAAGTTCTGACATCGACCGAGAATGTGTTGCCAATTTTAAATGAACTTAAATCTTCAAAAACTAAGATAGGCTTTTCTAGGGCCTGACAACATGATCATGTATCACCTAACAGATTGATTCTACCCAGCATGAGCTTCAAGATATGACCCTGCAAAGATCATTGATTTCATGCTTAAGAGACCTTAAGGGACACTTTGGCCTAGAGTCATCGACGGGGTTTGAATGACTGTGTGTGCCAAATGAGGTTGCCACTAGCATTTACCCAGCCATCTGGAGCTATTGGAACTAATGGTTTGATGCTACAGCCGACGGTTGGAAAGATACGCAATGTTGGCCATTTGAACTAAGGAACACTTTGAGTTCTAACATTGACCAAGAATGTGTTGCCGATTTTAAATGAAGTTGAACATTTGAAAATTGAGATAGAATTTTTTAGGCCTCAACAACATGGTCCTGTAGCACCTAACAGATCGATGCTACCTCACACGAGCTCCAAGATATGACCCTGCAAAGATTTTTAATTTCATGCATTTGGGACCTTGAGGGACACTTCAACATGGAGTCGTCAGCGGCGATCGAATGACTATGCATAGTGAATGAGATTGACACTAGGGTTTACCCAGCCATCTAGAGCATTGGAACTAATGGTTTGATGCTATGACCAACAGTTGGAAAGATATGCAATGTTGGCTATTTGAAATGAGTAACACTTTGAGTTTTGACATCAACCAAGAATGTGTTGCCGATTTTAAACAAACTTGAATCTCCAAAAAATGAGATAGACTTTTGTAGGCCTCAACAACATAGTCTCGTAGCACCTAACAGATCGATGCTACCTTGCATGAGGTCTAAGATATGACCCAAAAAATATCTCTAATTGCATGCATTTGGGACCTTGAGGGACACTTCGGCATAGAGTCGTCGACAGGGATCAAACGACTATGTGTGGTGAATGAGGTTTACACTAGGGTTTACCTAGCCATCTGGAGCTGTTGGAACTAATGGTTCAATGCTGCAACCGATGGTTGGAAAGATACACAATGTTGGCCATTTGAACTGAGGAACACTTTGAGTTCTAACATCGACCGAGAATGTGTTGCTTATTTTAAACAAAGTTGAACATTTGAAAACTGAGACAGGCTTTTGTAGACCTCGGCAACACGGTCCCGTAGCAATTGATGGATTGATGCTACCTCACATGAGCTTCAAGATATGACCTTGCAAAGATCATTGATTTCATGCATTTGGGACCTTGAGGGACACTTCAGCCCAGAGTCATCGGCGAGGATCGAATGAATATGCATGGAAAATGAGGTTTCCACTAGAGTTTACCCTGCCATTCAGAGTTGTTGGAATAGATAGATTGATGCTACGACTAATGGTTGGAAAGATACACAACGTTGGCCATTTGAACTGAGGAACAGTTTAAGTTTTGACATTGATTGAGAATGTGTTGCCAATTTTAAATGAAGTTGAATCTCCAAAAACTGAGACATGATTTTGTAGGCCCCTAACAATATGGTCCCGTAGCAACTAAGGTATCGATTCTACATCACATGAGCTCCAAGATAGGACCTCACAAATATATCTAATTTCATGCTTATGGGACCTTGAGGGACACTTTAACATGGAGTTGTCAGCTGGGATTGAATGATTGTACTGTGTGCCAAACAAGGTTGCCACTAGCATTTACCTGGCCATTTGGAGCTGTTGGAATAGATGGTTTGATGCTATGATCAATGGTTGGAAAGATACACAATGTTGGCCATTAGAGTTGAGGAACACAGTGAGTTTTGACATTGACTGAGAATGTGTTGCCAATCTTAAATGAACTTGAATCTCCAAAAACTAAGATAGGCTTTTGTAGGCCCCGACAACATGGTCTCATAGAAACTAACAAATCCATGCTACCTTTCGTGAGCTCTAAGATAAGACCCCACAAAGATCATTGATTTCATGCTTAATGGACCTTGAGGGACACTTTAGCATGGAGTCATCAGCGGGGATCAAATGACTATTCATACCGAACGAGGTTGCCACTAGCACTTACTTGGCCATTCAGAGCTATTGGAACAGACAGTTCATTGCTACGATCGACGGTTGGAAAGATACACAATGTTGGTCATTTGAGCTGAGGAACACTGTGAGTTTTGACATTGACCGAGAATGTGTTGCCAATTTTAAATGAACTTGAATCTCCAAAAGTTGAGATAGGCTTTGGTAGGCCCCGACAACACGGTCTCATAGAAACTAATGGATCCACGCTACCTTGTACGAGCTCTGAGATATGACCCTGCAAAGATCACTAATTTCATGCTTAAGGGACCTTGAGGGACACTTCAGCACGAAGTTGTCAGCAAGGATCGAATGACTATGCATGTTGAACGAGGTTGCCACTAGCGTGTACCTGGCCATTTGAACTAAGGAACACTTTGAGTTTTGACATCGACCAAGAATGTGTTGCCAATTTTAAATGAAGTTGAACATTTGAAAACTAAGATAGAATTTTTTAAGCCTCAACAACATGGTCCTGTAGCACTTGAAAGATCGATGCTACCTCACACGAGCTCCAAGATATGACCCTACAAAGATTTCTAATTTCATGCATTTGGGACCTTGAGGGACACTTCAGCATGGAGTCGTCAGCGGGGATCAAATGACTATGCATAGTGAATGAGATTGACACTAGGGTTTACCTAGCCATCTAGAGCTATTGGAACTGATGGTTCGATGCTATGACCGATAGTTGGAAAGATATGCAATGTTGGCTATTTGAAATGAGTAACACTTTGAGTTTTGACATCAACCAAGAATGTGTTGCCGATTTTAAACAAACTTGAATCTCCAAAAAATGAGACAGGATTTTGTAGGCCTCAACAACATAGTCTCATAGCACCTGACAGATTGATGCTACCTCACATGAGGTCTAAGATATGACCCCAAAAAGATCTCTAATTACATGCATTTGGGACCTCGAGGGACACTTCAACACAAAGTCATCGACAGGGATCAAACGACTGTGTGTGGTGAATGAGGTTTACACTAGGGTTTACTTGGCCATCTGGAGCTATTGGAACTGATGGTTCAATGCTACAACCAATGGTTGGAAAGATACACAATGTTGGCCATTTGAACTGAGGAACACTTTGAGTTCTAACATTGACCGAGAATGTGTTGCTTATTTTAAACAAAGTTGAACATCTGAAAACTGAGACAGGCTTTTGTAGACCTCAGCAACACGGTCCTGTAGCAATTGATGGATTGATGCTACCTTGCATGAGCTTTGAGATATGACCCCGCAAAGATCATTGATTTCATGCATTTGGGACCTTGAGGGACACTACAGCCTGGAGTCATCGGCGAGGATCGAATGAATATGCATGGCAAATGAGGTTTCCACTAGAGTTTACCCTACCATTCAGAGTTGTTGGAATAGACAGATTGATGCTACGACTAACGGTTGGAAAAATACACAATGTTGGCCATTTGAACTGAGGAACAGTTTAAGTTTTGACATTGATTGAGAATGTGTTGCCGATTTTAAATGAAGTTGAATCTCCAAAAACTGAGATAGGATTTTGTAGGCCCCAACAATATGGTCCCATAGAAACTAAGGTATTGATTCTACATCACATGAGCTCCAAGATAGGACCTCGCAAAGATCTCTAATTTCATGCTTATGGGACCTTGAGGGACACTTCAACATGGAGTTGTCAGCGGGGATCGAATGATTGTACTGTGTGCCAAACAAGGTTGCTAGTAGCATTTACCTAGCCATTTGGAGTTGTTGGAATAGATGGTTTGATGCTACGATCAATGGTTGGAAAGATATGCAATGTTGGCCATTAGAGTTGAGGAACACAGTGAGTTTTGACATTGACCGAGAATGTGTTGCCAATCTTAAATGAACTTGAATCTCCAAAAACTGAGATAGGCTTTTGTAGGCCCCAAACACATGGTCCTGTAGAAACTAACAGATCCATGCTACCTTTCATGAGCTCTAAGATACAACCCCACAAAGATCATTGATTTCATGCTTAATGGACCTTGAGGGACACTTCAGCATGGAGTCATCAGTGGGGATCAAATGACTATTCATACCGAACGAGGTTTCCACTAGCGCTTACTTGGCCATTCAGAGCTATTGGAACAGATAGTTTGTTGCTACGATCGACGGTTGGAAAGATACACAATGTTGGTCATTTGAGCTGAGGAACACTGTGAGTTTTGACATCGACCGAGAATGTGTTGCCAATTTTAAATGAACTTGAATCTCCAAAAATTGAGATAGGCTTTGGTAGGCCCCAACAACACGGTCTCATAGAAACTGATGGATCCATGCTACCTTGTACAAGCTCTGAGATATGACCCTACAAAGATCACTGATTTCATGCTTAAGGGACCTTGAGGGATACTTCAACACGGAGTCGTTAGCAAGGATCGAATGACTATGCATGTTGAAAGAGGTTGCCACTAGTGTGTACCTAGCCATTCAGAGCTATTGGAACACATGGTTCAATGCTACGATTGATAGTTAGAAAGATATGCAATATTGGTCATTTGAGCTGAGGAACACTGTGAGTTCTGACATTGACCAAGAATGTGTTGCTGATTTTAAACAAACTTGAATCTCCAAAAATTGAGAAGGCTTTTGTAGGCCCGGACAACATGATCCTATAGCAACTGATGGATCCATTCTATCTCACACAAGCTTTGAGATACGACCCCACAAAGATCATTGATTTCATGCTTAAGGGACCTTGAGGGACACTTCAACATGGAGTGAACAAGGGTGATTGAATGACTGTGCATGGCGAACGGGGTTACCACTAGGGTTTACCTAGCCATCCGGAGCTATTGGAACAGATGGTTCAATGCTACAACCAATGATTGGAAAGATACGAAATGTTGGTTGTTTGAAGTAAGGAACACTTTGAGTTCTGACATTGACTGAGAATGTGTTGCCAAATTTAAATGAAGTTGAATCTCTAAAAATTGAGATAGGTTTTTGTAGGCCCTGGCAACAGGGTCCCATATCAATTGACAGATCCATGCTACCTCACATGAGCTTTGAGATAGGACCCCATGAAGATCACTTATTTCATGCTTAAGAGACCTTGAGGGACACTTCAGCATGGAGTCATCGGTGGCAATCGAATGACTGTGCATGGTGAAAAAGGTTGCCACTAGAGTTTACCCGACCATTCAGAGTAGTTGGAGTTTTAGAAAAAGTGAGTAAGGTCTTTGATAGGGACATTATAGATCCATGCAAGAACCTTTTCTTTGATATTTCTCACTAACCCTTTACAAGAGAAAATGTTTACAAAAAATGGCATGTACTTGCATGAGGACATTATATATTATAGAAATCCCACACAGAAGTAGCTAGTAAGCTACTCAAAAAGTAGTAACTAATAGCAAGTGGGATAATGAAGATGCTTTAATAAACCACTATCTTCTTTACTCAAGCAACATCTGGTTCATCTACTCGATTGGGGCATGTTTGGGAATAGATAGTCTCCATTTAAACTCAAGTCTCTGGAAGTAGTTATATTTGTCAGTGGAGGAGATAGACCCATTAGATATGCAATAACTTCATGCTCACTAGAATTTCCATTTCTCTTCAATTTGGATACTCTTTCCAAAATTGCAGCTACCCTTTTACCAATTTGGGAAATTAATTGGTCTATCTGTGGACCTCGAAGGAGTTGGTCACCTAAATGAGAACCTTGAGATGAAGTAGGAACTTCTCTATGAAAGAGATCGATACCTTGAGAAGCTCTCCACTTGTCAGCTAAATTAAAACCTTGGACCATAGCTGGCTGCCCTTTGTTGTAAAATGAGGAGTGAGACTGCCTTACCAAAGGTGGCAATGAACTTACATTTCAAGGATAATGCCCAAGCCCCGTAAATGCAAGGCCATTGATGAATAGGCATTTCTAATAGAAATATTTGTGGTGCTAGAATGAAGTGCATGACCAGATTCTTTGCCTGCTAATGAACCAATTTGGGAAATTAATGGGTCTATTTGTGGACCTCAAAGGAGTTGGTCACCTAAACGAGAACCTTGAGATGAAGCAGGAACTTCTCTATGAAAGAGATCAGTACCTTGAGAAGCTCTCCACTTGTCAACTCAATTAAAACCTTGGACCATAGATGGCTGCCCTTTGTTGTAAAATGAGGAGTGAGACTGCCTTGCCAAAGGTGGCAATGAACTTACATTTCAAGGATAATGCCCAAGTCCTGTAAATGCAAGGCCATTGACAAATGGGCATTTCTAATAGAAATATTTGTGGTGCTAGAATAAAGTGCATGACCAAATTCTTTGCTTGCTAACAAAACCAATTTGTGAAATTAATGGGTCTATTTGTGGACCTCGAAGGAGTTGGTCACCTAAACAAGAACCTTGAGATGAAGCAGGAACTTCTCTACGAAAGAGATCAGTACCTTGAGAAGCTCTCCACTTGTCAGTTGAATTAAAACCTTGGACCATATATGGCTGCCCTTTGTTGTAAAATGAGGAGTGAGATTGCCTTGCCAAAGGTGGCAATGAACTTACATTTCAAGGATAATGCTCAAGTCCCATAAATGCAAGGCCATTGACGAATAAGCATTTCTAATTTTAATATTTGTGGTTCTAAAATGAAGTGCATGACCAAATTCTTTGCCTGCTAATGAACCAATGTGAGGCTTCATTTCACATTGCTCTGTGGATAATTCCAAAAAACTTGTTACTTCTCTATCTAAATTTTTTGTGTCAGTGTACATGTGCATTGAAGAGTTTCTCTCACTACTTGAGCTACTAGCAGATGGTGAGTACTCATCATCATCATCATCTGACATAGGCTCACACACATATCTTACTTCTTTCCTTTGCCGCTTTCCCCTTCCTAGCTCTTCCTCCTTATCTGTAACTTCTATCATGGGTCCAAGAAGCTCTTCCCACTCTTTCCCATTAACTGTGGGCTTTATCTCTTCCTTCTAAGTAATTGGCATACCTTGGATGGCACTAAGATAAGCATTTTCTTTTGAAATGTCCTTTTCTCTCACATTAATATCTCTATTCAGAATATTTTCTATATCTTCCTCTGTATATTGAATAGATGTAGTTGCAATCCCATGCTCATCAAGAATATTCCTTACACCATTGAGTAATATATCATGCAATTCCTTAATAGTTTCATTCTTAACAAAATTCATAACTAGATTTTCCATAGCCAATTTTCTTCTTGATCGTTACAATATTTTCTCCTCAAATGAACATTTTGTAATGAGTTGATATACAATCATATTTTTCTCTTGGCCAATCCTGTGGGCTTGCGATTGAGCTTGTAGATCCACAAAAGGGTTGAAATCTAGATCTGGTGGAAGAGTAGTAAAACATACCATATATAATGACTATGTCGACACTCAGCCGCATCATATAAGAAGTTGAAATTAGATAATCATAAAACACTTTGTAAAGTACAATGTACATATCATATATAGCCACATCAAATGAGTTCAATATCAAGAAAGAATATTTTTTTTCAAAGTCTTGTAATTTATCTATGGCTGGTAGCCAATTGCTTATTCACTTATTTTTTGCTTCCTCGATTGGTCAAAAGCTGTAGGATATTCTCTAGGATACTTTTCATTTTTTCCTGTAGGATGCCTTTGTATACAAATTTTGGAGAATTTCTATTAAAGAATAGGTAGGGATGGCTAAGATGAGTGCATCAGAGAGGGAGAGGACTAAATTGAGAGAGTGGAGGTGGAGAGTGATAACGATGAAAATATTTAAAGGCTTGTGGAAATATGGAAATTATAATCTTCCTCCCAGAGTAGACATTAATTTGAAGGGTGCATAAGGGTCATGAAATATTTCAAGGATAAGAGTTTGATGAGTTTGAAGGGTGCATAAGGGTCATGAAATTGGTGCAAGGGTATAGCAGTAGACGTTCTAGCCATTGGAGGGGGGTATTTTATGCATGAATCCATCATAGGATGGTCAAATTATGGTGAATCAACTTTGGTTCAGTTTCTATGGTGCTGGGAGATGAGACATTGGGAAAGCCCTAGTTTCTAGGGGGTTTTGGGTCTTAAAGAAGATGGTATGAAAGGAGAAAATGAAGTAAAGGATTCTCCAAAGCTGAGAAAAGAAAAGAAAGTGATGTTAAAAAGGAAGAGAATAAGAAAAAGAAGAGGAAGAGAAGTGTAGGAAGTTACAAAAGGTTAATATACAAGGTGTTGAAACAAGTGCATCCCTCCAAGGGAATATCTAGTGCTACCATGGATATCATGGAGAGCTTCATGATTGATATTTTTGATAAGATTACTCTTGAGGCTTCTTCTTCACTAAAATATAACAATATTGTGACACTTTCCTCCAGAGAAATTGAGATTGCTGTCAAGTTTGTTTTGCCTGGAGAGCTAGCTAGGCATGTTGCTTCTGAAGGAAGTAAGACTGTTACCAAGTTTCCTACTACTCTGGGTTAGGTTTTGTTAGAAGATTTTAGGTTTTTTGTGCGTGGTGTTTATGGCAGGCTTGTTTAGAAGTTGGTTTTGGCTTAGGTTTATCTGTGGAAGTTAATGTTGAACTGGGATCTTAGTGTATGTAAAGAATATATGAATTATGCTAAGTATGCTGTGAAAAATCTCTGAACTATAAGATTTCTATTATAATTTTTTTTTTAATAATAATGAGAAATATTTTTACAACTCAGCTCAATAGGAGCACTGGAGGAAAGAGCTGAGCAGAGAAAACCTTCCAGTATTGCCCCCAAAAATAGAAGAGAAAGGTTGTCATTAAATGTTACAAACTTCCCATTATGCATATGGGGTAATGCATGAGCAATTTATAGTCAACCCAATTTACAGTGCTATATAAATTTGACATGTTACAATATTTTGTATCTCCATTTAGTCCAATGAACTAATTGGGTCTGCCCTACCCTTGATTGTCTCAAGTATTGCCTCATGGTCTGACTCACAAACCTTCCAAAGAGTTTTATTTTGTGATCTTCCCCCATATCTGATTAAGTGGACATTTGATGCAACAACGAGGTTTGAATAATGAAGAGTCTTTTTGTGTATCTCCCAATCCTCAAACAACCACATCTTAGGGTTCTTCATAGCATACCGTCTAAGCCATGTACCAGTTACAATCACTGCTCCTATAGGGTATTCTAATTTTTCACCATTGATAACCGAGTGATCCAATTTCTTTTTGCCTCAACACAATGATACAACTAATAATCTATCCCTTCTTCATTGTCTCCAAGTGCAATAACAACAAAAACATGGCTTGTAATGATATAAACATAATGAGGACATTAGTTTACTGAATATTTATGATAAAGTACTAAATTTGAGATTATTTGTATGTGGAAAATATAGACCTGGTTGTACTAGATCAAATAAGTGATCAAAGTCAATGGATGATTCCATTTCTATGAGTTGTAGTGATTCATGGGGATGATAGGAGGCAAGTGGACTCAAAATACATGTATACTATTCGTTAACCCATTCCTTTGACTCACACCCATCCCAATCTTCATCTACACATGATGAACAAAAAGCATGCCATATATCATGTGTGGATACTCCATGAACCTGCATTACAACTTCTAAAAGAGTATAGCTCACTCGATCCTGTCAATGTACAACAATCCTCATATGGTGCAATGTTTAGTTTCATCCATCAACCAAAAAAATATATGAACCATAGACTCAGCTTCATTACTTGGACCCATTGTAGTGTTATACTACTGGACAATACATCTCACATCTGACAATGTTGCTTTCTCTTTGTACTTTAATTCTTCACGTGCTAAGGCTCTTTTAATACATGCACCTGTGCCATTGTGCTCTCCCTTTCCATGACCGACCTCTATGAAAGTCCACATATATTTAATTCCAGTAATCTTATGCATCCTAGACAACCAATAAAACATCTGAGAATTCTTGAATTGGGATGCACAATTATCTGACCAAATGATATGTCGATGATATTTTATGCCCTTGTTTTCTGAATGACCATAAAATAGTTGAAAGTAACCATGTACAAACTCTATAGAATGTGAGCGATCATCCTTGATATAAAAATGATACTCCCCTCAATATCTTCATGTTCTCCTCTGTACTGTCTAGTGCATGCATGAATGCTATATGAACAAATATAGCAACCTATTGAGAGCTGTAATACTTTGTTTGCACCTCATTCTGTGGTTGTAATGTGTAGTTCTTTGCAAAGTCCACGACTAAAAAAATGGTATCAAGTGGGAATGTGTCCTTGCACAATTTGAATTGCATATCCAACCATCGCGCTCTATGTGTATGCCTTGCATACTCATAAATAATTTTTTTACAAAAAATGTCCATGAACTGATATAGTAAAATTTTTTCAATTACTAAATCACTTCTTTTAGCCTCTTTTCCATCTTTTAGATTGTATGTCATGGTCTTATATTTTCCAAATTCCACTATTTCATTACTGATTGCATGCATACTCTCCATATGTTGACAAATTGGCAAATGTCACAAACCTCCGCAATCTATGCATGTACCATGCAAGCATGAGAGCTTGTAAAAGTTTTGACCATCCACTCTTTCACATAAAATGGTAGATATTAATTCCCTTGAAGATCTAGGTGGGACATTTATGTTACAATCTTGCAAAACATTGTTAGAGTGCAAACCTACAC